>JAFFZR010010969.1:0-35172 GCA_018397195.1 Lethrus apterus | reverse complement strand
TTTTTCTTGATTTTTTTCTTATGCAACCTATTTAAATTTGTATACCGTTGAAAACAGAATTAAAAATCATAACGAAATAACAAATAAAAAATATAGGTTGCCATTTAAAAAAAATGGCGATGACGTCATAACAAATAAATGAAGGTGTTTAATAAAGAATTTTTTTCGCCAAGTTGTAGCTAAGACTGTCCTATTTAATATGGTTTGTTGGTGATTGAATCACAATTGAAGCCGCTATAGTCTCGGGCCCGTTTTGTAGAACGGACTGTATACTACGTCCGTTGAGTAAATAAGAGACAGTTCTGTTTAAAACAAGCAGCATCAATTTCCAATTAAAACACATATGAAAACTATTGAGATGTGCGTTCATCCTTGCCATAACAAGCAGTTTTTCAATTAAATTCAATTAAACAAACAAAAACAATTTTTATCTAAATTACTAGTTTTTTCTAAAAAGAAATCAGTCGTTCCGAGCAGTTTCCAAAATCACGACATCATAAATTTCTTCTATCAATTAAAATTCCATCAAAATCGTCGTTGAATCGTTCGAAACCAAAAAATATATAGAAAGTCACGTTCGTTGATTCGTTGATTTTGCGCATTTTTTTCCATTCAATGATCTCACACGTTCAGCAATCAAAATAACTGGTTAGTTAGTTACTTTCGAATAGTTTTCGAGTTGGTGAAGTGGGACGAAAAACGTTTGAAAAAATACATTGACCTAGGCAACGATTGTTCGAATACATTGGCCATTGGCAGGCAGCATTCACGAATTAAGCAACGACGACATGTATTACACAATCGGAGACATATGCGCACACAATTCATTTATAATTAAAAATTACGGCTGTGAAATTGTAATTTTCAGGCTTTTGTCACGTAGGTACCTAATGAATGACACAAGAAATGATGCACGAACATAATTGGGAATTATGTTTACGCTCCTTAACAAAGGATGTTTATATGCGAATGAAATTATGTGTCTAGTTGAAACACCTGCGAGAGGCTGGTATAACTGTAACCAAATATTTTAAAAATTTTTGTAACACTTAAAAAATCTGAATAATTTATTACACCTACGATGTGTGTAAAAAAATTACAAAGAAATTGCAAATCATAGAGTTGTAAAGCGGAATCCGCACAATAAAAATTGAAGACAAAACGCAATAAGATTGCAATTTTTTCAAAGACCACAAGAAAGTGAAACTTATTCCACATTAAACGCTCTGCTGAACTGTTCCACACGTTTAAGATTTTGACCACATGACTAGATAGTTTTAACTTAAATTGAAAAATGAGTGAAGGCATCTTTAACAAGTATTAATTTGGGTTTAAACTTAAATTGGATAGATTGATTTCATCTTCAAGAAAATATTAGGTTGGTATTCAGGTTAAACTGAATTAAAAATTTTGCACAAACTAAGTTACATTTTCCGCAGTAGCATCCTGATTAAAACTTATTCTTCATAAAATGAATCTATACCAAGACATTTTCAATAATTGAAATGATTGGATTTAAGATTAAAACGTAAAAACCATAAACAGAATATTTTATTAGAACTGAAAATCAGAAACATTTCAAACTTTATCCTTAATGAAATTCCAATGTTCCCAACCACCAGACAATAAAAATTTCAAAAATTGTATATTTAAAATAATTTGTATGAAGCTTTTAAACGTTTTTTCAAAACAGACAGACAGACAGACAGACATTAAAAGAAAATTCCTGATAAGTAAACATTTTTTTTAATTTCGTCCCCGACATTTTTTCCTACATAATTAAATCGCTAATTAATTAATTATAATCAAGGTGCCATTAGAAATAATTACATTTAATTGGACGCTAATTTTCTCACGATGTTAAAATTAATCGAAATGATAACTTTAAACTGGGTAACTGATGATGAGAATTAACATGTGTGTACACGTTAGATTCCAACCATTTTAATTTTATTTATATTCGATTTTAAAATAAAATTTTGCAACATTTGTTGTAATTAGGGTGTCATTTAATTTACAATTATGTCACATTAATCTTGATTTGTAGGTGTTAATGGCCAAGTTATTAACAGACAAGTTATTATTACGCGGTCATTGATATAATGCCTAATTAAATGCAATTACATTTGCATTTATCATACATTCAATAAATGCACGCATTTGGTAAACGTACAGTTATCATTGATGAATATGTACGAATGTAAGGAATAAACGGCTTGCAAGTCAACAATTTAAAATTCATTCCAGACATGAAATAAAATCAAAGCGGAAAAAAACGGAAATAAATCACATGCTCGAAGATTTTTCCTATTTCTATGAAATTTGAAGAATTTGAAAAAAAACGGCTATCTATTTTATTTATGACAGTGGGTAACGCACTCCAATAGATCAAAGTAGCCATGAATATAACGAACGATGACGATGTAAAAGTAATTTTATGAAATTACATATAACTTCGTCCGTTACACAACGAATTTTCCCAAAAATCTATATAAATAAAAATAAATCTGTAAAACAGTGATCTATTTTATCTGTTACAGTGTTGCCTATTGTCATAGGCAACACTGTAATCAATGGGCAACACGCTCAAAACACATTCCAATAGATCGAAGTTAGCCACGAATGTGACAAGTCAAACGTCATTTTGTAATAAAACTTGTCAAAGTTGACGTTGAAAATTGAAAGATGGAGAGCGATATTTTATACGAAGACGACGACTACGGCTTGCAGTATTCGGAAGATAGTGCATCGGAGCCCGACGTCGATTTGGAGAACCAGTATTATCATAGCAAGATAATAAAAGAAGAAAACCCGAAAGCGGCTCTCGCCGCCTTTCAAAGAGTAATCGATCTGCAAGGCGAGAATCGTGGAGAGTGGGGTTTCAGGGCCCTCAAGCAAATGGTCAAGATTAATTTCAAGCTTAAAAACTACGACGACATGCTAAGTAAGTACAGAGATATGCTCGGTTATTTAAAAAACGCCGTTACTAAGAATCACGGAGAGAAATCCATCAACTCCATATTGGATTTTACGTCGACTTCGAAAAATATAGATCTGTTGAGGGATTTCTACGAGACGACGTTGGAAATGTTAAAGGATGCGAATAATGAGCGTCTGTGGTTTAAAACTAACATCAAGTTGGGTAGGATTTATCTGGAAAGAGGAGAATTCAATAAAACGATGAAGATAATAAAGCAATTGAAAAAATCGTGTTTGAACGACGACGGAGTTGAAAACTTGCAGAAGGGCACTCAACTATTAGAGATTTACGCGATAGAGATACAAATCTACTCAATACAGAAGAATAATAAAGAACTGAAGAAATTATACGAACGTGCCCTGCAGGTACCGTCGGCAATTCCCCATCCGCTTATTATGAGCATAATAAGAGAATGCGGCGGAAAGATGCATCTTAGATCGGGCGATTACGAGAACGCGTACACGGATTTCTTCCTTGCGTTTAAAAATTACGACGAGTCGGGCAATCCGAGACGCATAACGTGTCTCAAGTATCTAATTCTGACGAGCATGCTGATGAAGTCGACAATCAACCCGATCGATTCCCAGGAGGCGAAACCATACATTAACGATCCGGAAATAATCGCCATGAACAACCTGATTGTCGCTTATCAGAAAAACGACAAGGGAGCGTTCGAAAAAATCTTTCGTGAAAACAAAGGTCTGATTAGTGATCCCCTAATACGCGATCACATGGGAGGACTTTTGCAAATCGTACGCACCCAAGTGTTACTTAATCTAATCAAACCCTATCGCATAATTAAGATGGAATTCATCAGCAAAGAACTGAACGTCACGGAAGACGAGGCGGAAAATTTGGTGGTCATGTGCATCTTGAATGAAATGATTGACGGGCGCATCGATCAAATGAAGCGTGTCCTCGTTAAATCCGCCAAAAATACATCCAGCAATATTTTTGATTACGAAGCCGCCGCAAAAATGGTTGATCGACTCACCAAAGTCATGCGGAACATCACCACTGAATGTGTGGCTTAATGTTAATTGTGAGTTTTTATGTATTTGTTTTTCAAAATATTATATGTTTATTTATTTTCATAAATTTTGAATGGAGAGTTTTATGATTATGCTTATTTTTGAATTTAGTGAGTCTATATAGGTAATTAAAGTAAAATAAAGTTTATAACCAATTGTAAGCATCAATGTACGTGACCAATTCTTTTGAAAACCCTTTCTAAAAATTCGTCAGTTTCCTTGCACTCAGTTATCTCCAGAAATAAGGAAACTTGTAGACTTATTGTTTTCCTCAACTATTGCCACAAATCCACATACTATCTCATGTTTACTGAAAGTTTGTTTTATTCTTTTTATGTAGTGCAAAAATAAATCCAAAAACTTCTCTCTCTGTTCAGAAAATTTCATAAAATGGAGGGGAGGGGGCGTTGCATAAATAGTTGACACAAGCAACACATATAAATGATGAGAAACAAAGAATTTAAAATAAAACAGAAGCGAAAAGATAATTGTAATTAGAATGATAAATGTGCAACGATTATGATTGATGTATAATGTTTACGTATAAAACATGTAATGGTATCCATGATATAAACGTTGAAGGTTTGCGGGGGTTTGAAATGGTTTTAGATCCCATTGTTTACACGTTACCCCATGCCAGGCCACTTCAAGTTACACCATACCATAAACGTGGGTTAAGTGGAAATTCATTCAATGATATTTTTTATGTTCATTTCGATATATTATGTTTTAGGCATACATTATATATTATAATTTAATTTTTCAAAACCAATAATTTACAAATAAATTTCGCTTAAAAGATAACACCGCCGTTTTTGCGAATTTCGAAAAATTTATTCCGATAATCCACACGTCAGATAAATACAGTAAGTCCAATATGAGCTGCATCTGGAGAATGTAGATTCCCTTAAATCTAAGATAGCTTTAGCTGTTTAGCTATTTATAAAACATCGTGAAATTTTCGATTTCGTAATTACGCTCCAGCTGCTTATCCTGAAAAATTAGATCATGTATTTTTTCATCGAATTCAGAAAAAAACGTGGCACGAAATTTTTATCGTTCAATAAATTGTTATGAAAAATGTACGTGTTTTTAATAGGAAACGAAAAAAAGGCATAGTTAGACTTGTGATAAGGTTAAAATAATTACAGTTATGCAAAGCAAGTTGAAGGAAACATTCTGATCATATTTTGGAAATAGTTCATGTCAAACAAGTATGATGACATGATGACTATGGCGTTAAATCAAATTATAGTATTTTTTTACAAGAGGATATAATTTTTTCACAAATTATCACATAAAGGCTGAACATTATCATTATTAATGAAACACGCCAAGTAAAATATTTAAATTTTGCATGTATTTTCCTATCATATTAACAGATAGTTAAAAAATGTGCATTGAAAGCAACATTTGACCAAAATTATAAATCAAAATAATTGATAAAGTTATCGATTTTTCCATGAATTAACACGTAGCCGATTAACACAAGAGTTAGGAAGTATATTGATGATAAAAGGTTGCTCGTATTTGAAAAATTTGTAATTATTTTCCATATGCTTTTATGTTAATGGAATGATTAGTAATTTAAAACGTTGTATAAATCACATGAAACATTTTGTTCATTCCGCCAATAAATAGATTTAAATTAATTGCATTTATTCATTTATTGTTATTTATGTGAAATTAAAATAACACAATGTATATAATTTAAGCGTCGAACAAACGCACAACTTAATAAATTTGCATCAATAAATTAGAGTCATTTTGTGCTAATTTTTGACATTTGCTGTCGCACACAAAATTAATGTTCGGCCCACTAGCGCACTTCACCATCACCCACCCTACATACATTATTCTAATGTAATACCATTTAATGTATGTACGTATATAGATAAGCTTATTGCAATACACTACGTGTTGACCGTGAACCTCCGTGGTGGTCCGAAACCGGTCAAAATTATCTTAAATTTATTCGCCGACGAAACTCACAGCCTGCCGTTATTAAAATCGTATTATATAAATACAAAACGTAAAAAAATCGCGGCCGGGAAATTAAAACAATCGAGGGAAAAATTGTGAAAAACTCACCGGTACGTAAGTCCACGTTGCGAGAAAATGTTTTTCCACTGCACATACACACAAAAAATCCCAACTTTATTGACCCAGTAGACGTTCGCTCTACAGGTGAACCGCGTAAACCGCTCGCCGTTGACTGTTGACTGTTACCTGATCGCGACTAACCATACCACTGACTTACTAACTGCACCATCAAGTGTTCACATTGTGGCAGGTGAACTAACCTAACATATTCGATGAATATTTACCAGTCATATCGCGGCTAATGTATACAGAACTTATCATCGCGGATGTTTAAACTAAGTAAATAAATTAAAAAAAAAAAAAATGTTTATCCAGCATAACATTAACCATAATACAAAAAAACGTCTTGTAGAATCTTGAATAAAATTTATAATCTCTTGTCAGATTGAGGCCATTGGCGTAACAATGCATTGGGCTTTGCTGTAGAAACGCATATGTTTACCAACTTACCAAAAGAAAAAATATGAAAAATTGGAGATTTTTCGAGCAATTTATTTATTTTTTTAATTTTGTCTAGTCGAGTGGCCTTCTATGTTTCATATTGACGATAAATTTATTCTCGTAATTCTCATGAATGAACAACTCAACAGACCTATATGATCTAATTAAACTCCAACCCTTCTCATATATATATGTGTGTCCAAAACATTTTGTTCACCATGCGGGATGAGAATGGAAAATTTTGCTTCTGACCAAATTGCTTACTTTTTGGATTAATTGGTAATCAATTCAATCGAAAATGTAGGCATAAAGCATAATCAACTTACAAAGTCCAGTCATCATTTTTAAAAAGGACTATGTCCTGTTTGATCTCATTTATAATTAGTATTTTTTTCGCCAATAATTCTAGGAACTACTGATGTGTGAATGAAAAATGTTTTTAACACAAGAACCTTGTCTGATAAATAAAATTCCGACCAGTCAATTAAATCAATGTAAGAATTATGTTCTCAATCAGGCAATCATTTCATCAGCAATGTACACATATATATTAAATAATTAAGAAATCGACGTGATGGTATGTACAACTACAGTATTTGTTTGTCGTCATGATTTAATTAATTAATTTAATAGGTTTCAAATCTTGATCAACTCCTTTGGTGCGTTTTCTAAATGCGTGGAAGTTGGGTTCGCTCGCAATCAAAAATTACAATAAAATTTTTATTTTATTTAAACCTTTTTGTTCTGCCACCTCAACAGGTCGAAACCTATTAGACTGTGGTTTTTGGGTTACGGCCATGATCAATTGTTAAATATTCCAGCACACGCTACAAGGATTAGGGAAACGTAAAAAATAGTTAGAATGGTCGGAAAGCCAACTCAAAATTACATTGTAAATTTCTTTCGTGAAATAAAATTCCAAGTAAGATTCGAACCCTAGACCTTGAGATTAGTGACCTACTGACTAAGTCACTAGACAATAGATTCCACATTTACTTACCCCCCTCCCTTCCAACAATTTCTAGATCCGACGCCACTGATATTTGTCGAACGTCAATTGTCTTTTTCACATATATACTCGATAACCTCGACCAGAAGCCTCCGGCCTCCTTTTGAAATTTTGAAAAGGGCACAATGGGCAAAAATCGCTTGAAGTTTAAATTATCGAATTTAATAAGTTTTAAGGCTTATACGCCCACTGTTTTAACTTGTAAGTTACTCGTTTCTGGGAGTATTTTTCATTCTAAATGCCCACGTTAATTCTATTGTTACAAAGAACATCTTCAGATCACGTTCAAACAAAGAAATTTATATAGAGAGGTTATAAATTTTCCTGATTTCGAAACCTTGACTAAAAGTAACCTTGGATATGTGCCTTCCAGTCGTTTTGAACCAAAAGTGAAAATTTTATCAAAAATTCCTCAAATAGATACCGATCGATAGAGAAAGTCGTGTAAATGAGGTAATCCTTTTTAGTGAAATTTTCGATTACGGAGCGAACCTAGCATAACACAATTTTGTATCTTTCTGATATCTTCTGCTTCGTTTTACGGTATCAACGGCAATATATGTCTATCTTTGTCGGTGGTATATCCGTCCTTCTCAAAAAACAAGGATCTTTGCATCTGTTCTACTTGACAAAATTTTGTGATTATGCTAATAGATTTTCTGGCAACCGCTTCATACCACTCAATTTCGTTTGCATGAGAAGTTGTAGGTCATATTTATGACGTTTGTCATACCACTATCTCACCAGTCTGTAACCATGTTTGATGAATCGAAATCACTTTTTGTATTTGTAAGGCAATTATAATACAAATCAAAAATATTATTGCTGGGCAGGTAAAAGCTTCAGAACACATTCCTGTGGGCAACGGCTTATAAGCTACAAAGATTTACAAAAATCATAGTCTTTGGCATATGGAGTACACTTACGCACTTTTAGACAAATCAGCGCCATCTATGATTCGTTATTCGTTGTTCACATATCTTCGACTACAGAATATAGATGGCAGTACTTTACGATAAAATTGTATATACCAAATTTTTTTCGATTTTAATTGTGGTTTTTGGGAAAATATGATTTAATACGTTCACAGATTTCAAAAGAAATTTCACCCATCATCTTATGTATAAAAAAACACTAGGGCTACACAATACATCGTTACAAAGAATCGTCGCTGGCCATGTTAAATTACGATTCTTTTTACATTTATTATAATTTATTGCTTTTTAATCCCTGCCTTTGCGAACCATCAAAAATACTCATATAATCTTTCGGTAATTCCACTTCAAAATTAGTATAATATTTAACCATTGCATGCCCTTAAACAGAGCAAACTCAATTTAAAGGGTTGATAAATTTAAACGTGATGAAAGGTTCATTTTAAATAAAACGCAATTTTAGTCGAGTACTTGTTTTATTTGATTTTTTTCATGTTTTTACTTTGTAAACGAAAATCACATTCCTGTTAGTACAACAAAATGTTCATACTTCATTACGACGAGGTACAAGGAAATTTATAAATCGGGACAAAATTTCAGTTCTAAAGCCTTCGAAGACGAGCCAAAAATGAAAATAAACCATACAGAAAAACAAGTACTTTCACATACTTTCGCAAGTAAATTCGTATTACATTTCGTAACGAGTTGCCAAATGAAATTAGATCGGATTAGTGTGCCTAAAACGTTCTTGTAAATGATTTCAAAACTAACATTTCCTAAAATATTTATATACTTCGGTAGTAATATTTCTTCCTACAAAACTACTTATTATTATGTAATATAAGCAACAAACTGCAATATAATTGATGGCGTAAATTTTACATAAAACATGTATCATCTTTGTCAATTATGAATGACGATTAAACTTGTTAAGGTTACAGTATCAAATGAGATTAATAAAATGTTAAAAATGATTCGGTGACTGGCGCAAAAGACGATAAGAAATGTAAGATTTTTTATTAAAGAAATTGCCCAATCACAATACTGAATGAAATTACATTTCTTTTACAATAGGTTCACTGCCATGCATTTTATTTTCTGTCCGCAATAATAATTCAAAAGAAATTTGACACCAAAAAGTGGAAGTAATCAATATTTACTAAAACACATATAAAACAGTGAACGTGTTACTTACACATATTATTGCGATATTCAAATGATTTTTATGAAGCCCTACTGTACAGAGCCACATTAATTTTTTTTGTGTACTAAGCACCACAAACAAAAACAAAATTTTTTTAACATTTTTTTTTACATTTACACATTCACAAATACCATACATCAAAACAAAAACTTACATACTTTTTTCATACAAGTAACATTTTTTTTTCTCTTCTAATTTTAATGTGCATTTTTCACTTTCACGCTCATTTCCAATACACTCATACTCTCACGCATTGTTTTAAAGGGTTATAAATAAGATTTGGATATTTATATACGAAAAACAAAAGACTTCCAATAACAAATAAACCAACGTATAAAATTAACAGTGCAAAACAATACGATTAAATTCCAAATCCCATTTACAAACGGCTACCAAATCAACTAAACATTTTAATGGAAAACACAACGCTAAAACTAATTATTTTTTTCTTTTTTTTTATTTCGTGGATTACAGCTCCAAACTACGATTATCGAGTGGCCGGTGAAGATTTGTTTAAACTCTACTAATGTTATTTATTAAACCTTTGGCTCCAACTGACTATGACTTGTTGTCATTTGACTATTATTAAAATTGTTAAAATTTTTCTTAGCCACTCCATAATCATTTTAAACTAAAATATAACCAGTACTGGTAGTACCCATTTCCAATATACTTATTATATACTTGAGTATACGTCTAGAATGAGAATGATATGCCTCACAATTTTTTTTCTTCATGATGCATATAATCTCGAGCAACTAGGTGTTTATTTTTTTTTTGTTTGATGCTGAATTTACAAGAGCTATACTAAAATGCCCTATTTTAGATATACATAGATATACTTTTACTAATTAAATATAATAATGAAATAATATGGATATTGGAATTTAAAACTTAGACCTGTTGCAGACATTTTTAACCGACTAAACAGCTGATATTACCTTAATTAATTTGAAAAATTGTTTCGAAAAATAGTTGAAATTTTACTTCAAACACTTAAATATCTGTACTATTACCTGTAGAAAATAACAAGGAATTAATTTCATAGCAAATTTAGAATGTGGTTTTACAAAATAAAAAAATCTAGTAGCAAAAGTACTCCAGCCAAGTAATAAAACAGATCTTTCAAAAACATAAATAAATAAAATATAAGAATTATACTACAAAGTATTTACAAAACGTCACCGATCATTCCACGTGTAAAAACGCTAATATTTCAAAAACAATAATACAACATGAAAATATGGTCGGCGATATGTATATGATTATATTTATAAAATAAAGCATTTAAGGTAATGCATATATAATTCACATACAAATACAGTAAAGACAATAAATGATTTTTATGCAACTGTATATATTATAAAAATAGATTTTTGATTCATTAAGAACTAAAACAAAGATATCCTTTAGAAGAATTATTAAAAGACTGATTTTTCAAGACGAGAAGTAGTCCACACTTGACATATGTTGGATAATTTTAAAGTTTGCACAAATGTTATAAGTGGGTTTCACTCGCGGATCAATTTGTTGACCGCATTGTCAAAATCAATACCTAAGACATAAATAATGTTATCCCATAAATAAAATGAATGTCTCGTTCCTTCACAAGTGAGTGATCACCATATTCATACAAGAGCTACTGTAAGAGAACTTTTTTTTTATTTTTATCAAGGCTCATTCTATTATTATTTAAAATTGTACCATCTAAATAGATAGTTTTTGTTTTATACAACTGCAGCAAGGATGTTGTCCTTTACAAACAGCACAATAAAGTAACAAATGAATATATAAAAATTATATGTATATATATGCAAATATGTCTCGTTTAAACACTGATAATACATTTTCAAAATACCGAGTACTATGAAAACAATCGTTCCGCAATATATCAAGTGTAAACGTTAATATTGGAATCCATAATTAATTATTCAATTAAAACCGAATTTACAATAAGACATGGACAATTTTAATTAGCCCAGATAATAAAAAAATTTATGAAGAAAACGCAACAGTTAAACATGAAAGATTTCTTACCATGAATTTGAGGGTACAACCACAATTACCCTTCATCATTCCTGCATAGAACAGCAAAACTGATGATTTTGTAAAATAAACTTGTGACCTTCGAATTGATCTACTTATATTGTCTGGAAACAAAAGTTTACCCTACGAAATCGTCATCTTTTTAACTATAACATGTTATGTAGGCACACGACGAGTGTTCAAACTAAACAGCCTGGAGGCCTTAAATTCTGCACTGAAATTAATATGGCAGTTGCTTATTATGATTTCTGTATACGTATAAAGCAAATAACGTATACTCATGAACACCGTGTGTGCAATTTATTTTTGCTTTTTCAACCTAACTAAATGTGTGCTTCTTAAAGAGTCACAGAGCGCAGTGTTGGTATAGTAGATATTTTCATAAGACAGTCCTCTTCAAAACGTGATGCAAAACTAAAAGAATCTTCCTGCATGGTTACAGCACCTTCGAAATTAATTGACGAGTGGCGCCTTTTGCGTTCCTGCAAAATGAAAGACAGATGTTGATACACATAATATTAAGTAATGTATACATTTTTTATGAACACATTTTTTTAATATTCCATAAATTATTATTACTTACTTTAATTCCAATCAATTCTGATATATTGCAAGTAACTTCAGCAACCGGCAACTCTTCCATATATGATTTTTGTATTGTACTCAAATCAGACAATAGTTGTTCTCCATCCTGACTGACATCTTCTCTCAATTTTGATTGAATTAAAGTTAAAGGTGGTTGTGGAATACTCGTCTTCTTACAGGTGCTGCAATATTCACCGACACTCCATATGTCGCGAATAGACTGCTTGTTTAATTTACCATCCAGATCATTCACCCTAAACCATGCAGAATCCCACGAAGTATTGTTGTTGCAGTTATCACACTTGTCACATTTACCGAAGATTTCCGACAAGACAGTATCAGATTGTGACAGATGAACGGGACAACACAAGCCATCGATGAAAGGTTCCACATTCATCATAAACTTGTCTTTCGTGCATGTGCATTCACAATCTTTATCAACCAACAATTCCTGATCTCCTGGAAAATAAAAAACATCCTCTTCACAAGACTGAACAGACTCTTCTGAAATCGAATTCCGTTCAGTTTGACATGCCTTATCATTTTGACATATGTTAAATTTCAAAGAGAATTCCGCACCAGGTGTGTTTTTATATTCCAAGAATTTCTTGCACGACTGATCCGATTCCAAATATAAATATCCACTTTCACTGCGTTTATAATCGAATTTGTCCAAGCTGCTTGGTATGATAAATGTTGTTCCGTTGGCGTACTGTCCTTGAGTTTTATGTTCCACCTTTTCGTTGATCGGTTTAAAGTGACTATGTACAGAATGCAATAAATCTTCATCTTCCTTTTCCAATTTTAAAGCAGTTTCGTGCATCAAAGTTAACTTTATTACGTTCGTGTTCTTACTGAAAATATTAAATGCCCTGCCGGGCCTAGGAATCACTTCGGTGAAAGAGCTCTCCTTACTGTGATTCAACATCGACAAGCTTCTAATCATATCGTTCGTTTGCATTTCATTTTCGTAGTTTTCCGCATCAGACCACTTCTGAAATTTCTCGCTGGGTGTGTAACTCCAAGGAATGCTTGTAACGTTATTACTACCAGAAAAAGACTTGTTGAAATTCTCAAAATATAAATTAGCTTCATTCTCTGCCAACATATCAGCAGCCGGCCACTTTGATTTGTTATCTATTGAGATTGAACTGAACTTCAAATCTAAAAATGAGTCTGTGGAATTTTCATCTAGAGCTGTATTATAATTATTGTCGTAAATACTTGAAGCATCGTCCATTGCTGCATCATTTGACCAAATAGAACTAATAATATTAGTTCCACACTGAATGAAGGTTTTGTTTCCTGTATCACGCATGTTTGCTAAATTCATCATTTCCACAGTGTCATCTTGTGGACTAGGAGAATCTAGTAACTCGCGTATATCAACAGGTAAATCATCATACATGTTCAAGTTGTCTTCCAAAGCTTTCCAATTGCCCTCCATGTTCAAATCTTCTTTGCGTTCTTCCTGGAATTCCACATTTTTGGCATCTTTAATGTCAAAAATATCTTTTCCCTGTGTTGTGCTCGTTGAAGGACGTTTGCTTTTCGAATTGTTATTGAACATGTACAATTCCCAGTCATTAGTGCTCTCAGATCTTTCCATCGACTTGGCCACGTTTCGACAATAACCGAGATCTTTCTTGTTCCTCGAGAAGTAATTCAAACGCTGCTTTCCCGCCGCCCTAGACTTCATCGTTTCCAGATCAACTTTGTGGTGCAGTTTTTCTTCGTAACTGGACGAACGGCTTTGCTTTCGTGGCGTTCGTTTCTTCGGCGATCCTAACCACTTGGGTATCAAAGTTATCAAATTCGGCGAGGTGGAATTGCGAGACAAAGGTGGAAAAGCAGCGTAATATCTTTTTGCGGGATCCTGTGGCGGCGAAATTTCACGTTGGTTCAAATTTCTATCGAGAGGTAATTCCGAATTATTTACAGTTGAATTGCTGTTAATTTCTTTCAGCTTTTCGCAGAGTTCGTCAACCAATGATTCAATGCCACATTTCTGAAAACAATACGTTAAATGATAAAAAAATTAATCATTTGTAACATTTAATTAAATTTGTAAAGTGTAGATTTCAGTAAAATACCACTAGTGTTGCTTGTCTCAAGAAAACAATGTTTTGATGGTATTGGAAAATGATGACAATTTTTGTTTTATCTATTTTTACAGGATACCATTGGAATTTTAAAAAAATACACTAAAAATACTCTTATATCTCACCATATCAACAAAATTTTATCATAACTCACATCTACGTCCTCCACATGACACAACAAAATTTTCATATACAATACCTTTAATATTCTTTCTTATTAAAGGAGCAGAGCACTTTAACTGTCATAACATTTCCTGTCCTCAGGCACTAAATTTTGTAATTACAATGCCTTGCCCCTACCAAGAGACAATAAAATCCAGATGTGCATTTCAACAACAAATTTGTACAAGAACTGTTAATACCTAAATATATAATCAAAAACAACTTAAATCTAAATTTAGAAATAATTACCGTTACCTGTACATGCATGATAATCATAAAAAGGGTGTTATCTACCTGATTTGAGATTTATTGTCAAAAATAAACACTGTTTCCAATTAGAAAATAACCAGAAAAGAGAATATAAAGCCATACCTTAAAGACAGAAAGATACATGGATACATAAATATGCAACAAAGTATTAAAAACTTTTACAACAGTGGAGTTTGTGCCTCGCTTCTAATGGAAAGCGTGCATGTAAGGTAGAGTATTTTAAAAATTGTCATCTCCATTCCACTTTATAATAGAAGACATCAAACACAAAACCAAGGGCCCTGTGTTTATAAAAGTTGACATGTTACCAATTTTTATAACTAATGTTTATGCTAGCCATCCAATAAATGTATATGACGATAAACAGTTATAATACCTGGTCAGCGGCAGACATGAGACATTCCACTGCAGCCGAGCGTTTCAGTTTTTCAGCATCAGCTATTTCATGCCCCCACCACCCAGTTGAACGACGAAAACGTTTGCGGCCTCCACCAGAACGTCTCACTTCCTGCATGCATTAATATCAACTCAATACTGATACATCTACTAAAATTATTAATCTATGATAAAAAAAATTGATAAACGAAAGCTGTTAGTACAAATTTTTCATCTACAATTTGTTTAAGTACTTTTTGAATATGTTTAAATACAACGTTGGATACACACCTTGTTAGGTTGACTAAAATGCAGATCTTGATCAGGACAAATAACATCTATAGGATCTCTATACAATAAACTGAGGATATATCTTGTATAAACTACAGCATCAATACCACGTGCTTCGAGCTGCTCTTCAAGCCAATCAGAAACTGCCGAGGGCATGGAAACCAGTTGCGGATACTTCATAATATTCTACACAAACAACATTATTGAAATTCACTATAATTACAATCTCATCACAAACCTTAGTTCAAATCGAAAAAATGACGAAATGCCATGGAGGGTCTGCTTAGTTCACGAGAGGTCTGTTCTAGGTTCGTTTCGTAAAGTATAGTAAACTCGCAATCGTCCACGTTTCGAAAATAAATCATTGTGCAGATACAATACGAGTCATTGGACGCATAACAAAAAGTATATAAAAACAAAAACAAATAACAAATTGATCGTATTCTAAGCACTATACTTTTGTGAAATTTTGTTGACCCCCATTGTAGACCTGAAACATAAATAAATAAATAAAATTCCTTTGTGAAGGATTTTAAATTTACACGGAGATTCCGAGAAATGCAACGAGAACGTCTACGCGACTGTCTGACCTTGGTAAATGAGGCACCAAGTCTCGGCGTCATTTGTAAACAGTTTCCCGCCAAATCATTCCACGAATCGTAAACGCGCATGCAGGTAAACGTCGTCACAAGCAGAGATGCAAAGTTCATTTATCCGCAGAAATGGGGATTTATGGTACGGTCCAAATGTTTGTTTTAGGGCGTAGGACAATGAATGACAAGGCGCAATAACACATGATACTTTAGATTTTAGCAAAATTATCGCCGTTACAAAGTCGTTTACACAAACAATATTATAAGTTAAAGCGTATTAAAAAAATATGTAGTTTAAATCCCACGTTTGAATTCCGATTTTTGTGCGTCACCCAAACGATTTTTTTCAGAAATAAATCCCACGGAGGATATTTACGACTTAAACTATTTACCAACGATTATACATACTTTGTTGAGAACAACATGACACTACCAAGTGGTGTATTATGCTGCGCCATTGCATTGCACAACAATTAAATGGTATTTCATCCGTAAATGTCGTCTAACGAATCGATTTAAATGTAATTTTTAATTAATGTATGAAACTGGTGATTTTTTAACGTACCTTTTTAGTGGGGTTATAGTTGCAGCACGTAATTTCGCAAACACACCCGCAATTAGTAAAACATGGCAGCTTAGGCACAATGGCCACTGCCAATCAGAGACGTCAAACTTGCGTTCGAACTACGCGTGCGCACTCCGAACACGTCAGTGCAATTCGTGAAGCTTCTTTCAAGAGATCTTTATTAATAATTGAGATAAGCTAATGTTATAAATTAAATTCCTGAATGTTGTGTGCTTCGACCATTTAATACACGTTGTGTGTATAGATCGAGGTCTTAAATGTCACATGATAAATATTTATTTTTGAGCATGAAGGGACCATTAATTATAAATGTAAAATAAAGATTCGTTTTTATAATTTATAACTTTTTAAATAATTAATATAAATTCATAAATTATATGAAATTATATTATAATTATTTATCTTTTTTTTTTCTTTTCTTGAGCGTGCAACCAATTAAAACGTAAGTTGTGCAATAAAATATATTTATTACCTAATATATATAATATAAGTAATAAATATATTTTATTGCACAACTTACGTTTTAATTGGTTGCACGCTCAAGAAAAGAAAAAAAAAAGGTAAGTATTTTATCAACCAAGAATTTGACACTAATAATATTATAATTATTGTAATTAATAATAATAATAATAATAATAATAATAATAAAACGAAGCATCAATGCAAAATTAAAGAACCTCTTCGGAATTAAGTTGAATTCATTGCTGCATTTTACGGTTATCTAAATCCTACAAAATAGAATGTACTTTAGCAAGTACTTTGAATTTTTCTGTAGCTTTTTAGTCCTTTTTAACTGGATTTTAAATTTGATTAGGTTATGATTGATTTTTTGTTCGTCACTTAGATCACTCTATATAAAAGGATAACAAAACCATTATAAACACCAGCGCATACATGACACATGATTTGGAGTCATTATTAATAACCTCGATATGGTCAATGTTCAAGCTGTGCTGTTATGATGGGCAATGTAGAAATGTTGTTTTCTTGATCTTTATCTTCGGTCATTTTATAAAATAATATAAAATATGTATAATATGAAATAATTTGAGCCAATTTTATAATAAATAATAATTGTTTCTACGAAACTTATGTAATTATCTAATGATATCTAGATTTAACACTGCAGTAATTTCAATTTAAATTTGGCGGAAAAAGAGTTAAGTTGGTAGTACCGGCACGCTTCGTCCTGTGGCGTGCGTCAAGGTACATCAGGAAAAATGGAGGGAAAGTGCATTCATACAAATTGGAATTTGTCGTAAGTCGCTTTTTCTATCGTTGTTAAATAATTAATTAAAATTATAATTAATCGCGATTAACGTGTCGCAAATACGGGTTTTAGGTCATTTAATTCGTGTTTTAAATTATCATCGGGAACGTTTTTCCGAGATGGCGTACTTGCACCGCCATCTACGATTTTCGAAATTATCGATATTGGAAATTTATAAAAATGCAAATGGACTTGTATTTCTTATCGGGGAATACAATCGTTATTATCGCACGATTTCTTAACTGACGCTAAACAAATCATTTAGAATTTGTCTAAGTTTGAAATCTTGGGTAATAAATTTGTCAGGGCTTGTCAAGCAAACAACACAAATATTTTTGCGACGCCTGTTATTGTTATTTTGATGAAATTATTGACCATTTAGTTAAACAAAATCGAAATTTGATCGTTTAAAGTTTAAATTGTCACTGTCAAATTGAAATTTCGTTAATTTTGACAATTGATGAATTTCCAACAGCTGACATGACCAGTCCTACCAACGTAACATACAATTTAAGCGGGTCTTTCCACGGGCTCACCGAATAATGCCCACAGTATTCCTTGATTTTATAATACACCCCGTAGGTAAGAGAGGGCGCTGTGAACGTTTTTGAAATTTTTCGCGGTTTATGAAGTTCCAAAACAAAACATTTATACTTGTGTCAATTTTTGTCGACGTCCTTTTCTTGTTCTTCGTGAGTTTCGTGTTGAGTTGTTCTTTGATATTGATTAAACATTTAAATAGTTTTCGTAATACCATGAATTTGGCAATACTTATTTCTTTATCATTTATGTTTTGTGTTCATACAAACAATCTCGAACCATTTTTTGGATTTCTTCGCCAAATTAGAACATTCCATTTCGTTTGTGACTAACTTCAAACAACTGAAATGCGCTCTGTGATAGGTCAGAGAAATCTAGAACTGTTCGGGATTGTTTACATATGGTCTTTCCAACAAGCAGTTCCAAACGTAACGGAATTAGAGAAAATCTGCTTGGCGTTTATAGATAGATGTGATAAAAAAAGATCATGCTAATGGGTGGTGAAGAAGGAGAGGATAAGCAATTAGAGGAATTCCGAACACACCATGGACTCATGCAAGGACGCCCTCAGGCTAACATTAAAACACAAACAAAACAAAGCTAATGCTATGTAGGAAGGTTGGAGGAAGAAATAAAGTAGGAAAGGTGGAATAGTTATGATGGTCATATGAAATATGTAGTAAAGTGACCATGGTAGGTGGAACGAGGATTAAATCAGTTGTTGGGAAGGGTAATTTGAGATACATAGAACAGGGACATCCCTTCCAGAATCCGGATTACCCTTTGGCTTTTACTTTTTTTTTCATATACATAAAACTTGTTTTTTATGTTAAATAAATAATATTTGCCAAAAAGTATATGGATAGAACCACTTTTTGAAAACCACTGTAGGTTGGAACATTAATTAAAGTCCAAAACTTAATTTTATGTGTCTACTAGCCTTTTCTACGAAAAACTAACGTTAAATCAATATTGATAAAGTGAAGATAATTATAATTAAAAAGGTATTTTTAATGATTGTTGTGCTAGGAACATACGGAATGTTTACGTTGGCTGCATTAGTTGTCATGCGTTGATGTCATGTTAAACTCATCGCATCACTGGAAAATTTTGATGTCAAAATTACACTCATCGACAGACGTGTAATGCACATAAATCGGTATTTATACATGGCAGTTTTCGTCGCGTTTACATAATATTTTTCTGAAACGTGTCTATAATTATTTGTTATCAAAATGCAAGTATTTTTGCGCTCGGCACATATTATTAAAGGACATTACAACATACTAAAACGTAAGTGCACTCAATTGTTGATGATATATACTTATGTAATTTTTGTGTATTAAACAACAGGATAACATGTTTCAGGTTGTCGCTGTCATCTTTGTACCCAATGCTTATGCACCAAACGAATTCGATTAAATCATGATTTTAAAATAAGTAAACGATATTTGTCCCTAAGTAGTGTCATTGTCAATGTTAATGAGAGAAATGTTGCTGTATCGGAAAATTATCCTTTCTTTAAACAAAATATCAGAAATCTTTCTTTATCTGCGATATGCTATGATAAGGAACCTTTGAAACCATCTTCGAAAATCGAAGTTGCTGTACAAGAACTTAAAAAACAAAAAGGAGAACTACCGTCAACTGATATTCCTAAACCAGTCGTTAAAAAAACAATAAAACAGAAAATTGTAGATGAGCTTATTCATTATTATCATGGATTTCGATTACTTTTCATAGACATGAAAATTTCTAGTGTGTTAGTGTGGCGAATATTAAAAGGCAAAACATTATCACGTAGAGAATACAGGTTATTAACGAGGACTGTAGGTGATATGTTCAGATTAGTACCATTTTCAGTTTTTATTATTGTACCGTTTATGGAATTTTTATTGCCTATTTTTATAAAATTATTCCCAGGAATGCTACCATCAACATTCCAATCAGCTACAGACCAAGAGCACAAATTAAAACAGGGTTTAAAGGTGAAATTGGAAATGACAAAGTTTTTACAACAAACTTTAGAAGAAATGTCTGCTCAGCATAATGATCGAAGTTCCCAACTTGCAAAGGATTTTGCATTGTGGTTTCAAAGAGTGCGGACATCCGGAGAGGATGTGTCAAATGCAGAAATATTAAAATTCTCAAAGTTGTTTCAAGATGAAATTACTTTAGATTCGTTATCGAGAAACCAATTGGTGGCTCTTTGTCGTGTATTAGAAGTGCAAACCCTGGGCACAAATAATATGTTGAGATTTCAGTTACGCATGAAATTAAGAAGTCTGGCTGCTGATGACAAAATGATTCAAAAAGAAGGAGTTAATTCGTTAACACTAGCAGAAGTACAACAAGCATGCAGAGCTCGAGGAATGAGAGCTTATGGTGTCTCAGAAGCTAGGTTAAGGACACAACTTTCACAGTGGCTTGATCTCAGTTTAAATGAGAAAGTTCCACCTTCTTTACTTTTGATGTCACGTGCTCTTATGTTACCTGAAACAATTCCAACTAGTGATAAATTGAAAGCGACCATATCCGCACTCCCGGATACAATTGTTTCTCAGACTAAAGCTGCAATTGGAGAAAAAGAAGGTAAGATTGATAACAAAGTTAAATTGGAAGTCATCAAAGAAGAAGAAAGGAAAGTTATGGAAGAAAGAAAAGAACAAAGGGAACTCAAGAAACAAATCAAAGGAAAAGAGGATTTGGTTGATAAAGCACCCACATTATCAGCTGCAGCAACCCCTCCAATTAAAGACACAGCCAAGGTTATCGATGTAGGAGCAGAACCCAAACTTGAGGATCACCTTCGTTCGAATGATCTGCAAGTTTTAGAAGATGCTTTGGATACCATTTCGAAAGCAAAGAAAGTTATGGTTGAGAAAGCGGGCATAGAAGAACTCAAAGAACAACTGGCCGAATATCAAGAAGATGTTGATGATTTGAACAAAGCTGTGGCCGATATGCCTAAGCCAGAAATAAAAGAAACCAAAGCAGCACAAAGATTGTTCAAGAAAGTGAACAAAATGATTAATAAAATGGACGTAGTATTGTCCGAATTGGAAACTAAGGAGAAGCAACTGAAAAAGGATCTTGCAATTGAAAATACAGATAAAAAGAAAGAGGAATTACTTAAAATTGATGATATTATGGATGCTATTAAAAAAATTAAGAAAGTGCCCGATGAATCACGTTTATTACAAATTCAGAATGTTCTGAGTAAAATGGATGATGACTGTGATGGTTCTATTAAAGTCGAGGATGTGTTAAAAGTAAGTATCGGTATTATTATTATTACTAATTATGTAATTTATTTTTGCTTATTAGGTGATTGAATTTATTGGGAAGGAAAATGTGCAACTAAACACAAAACAGGTGACTGAGATTATTGATTTGATAGACAAAGAAGAGATATTGGAAGTGGAGGAAAAGATCGAAAAGGCTTTACAAAAAGAAAAACAAACAAGTGAAAGCAAGGATAAAAAAGCTGCACTAAATAAAGACGCGATGATTGAGAAGAAAACTGTTAAAAGTGTTGAACAACCAGAAAAAATTAGTTCAAACACAAAGCCTTCTCCAAAGATTGAAACTCAATCGAACAATATAATGCCGCCTCCTTATAACAGTATTGATCCATCTAAGAAAGATAATTCAAAAATGCTTTAATTTATTTCTCTATGCTATTATGTATTTAGTCAAACTACTTATATTTGATAATAAAATGTACAGATTTTAGTTGGTTACTGCATGTTTTATGTACAAAAAGTGGGTGTAACATAGATGTAAGTTTTATGTTTTTCTCGACCCATTGAAAATTGAAGTATTTTTTGTTGTATTAATTTTTTTACAGTTACTTAGTATGTGTATCCAGGAATTAATTGGTGCTGCAAGTTTTTGTTAACATAAAGTTTGTAAAATTGGACTTTTGGTTTTCTTTGCACCATGAAACCATTTTTGTTAGTAATTTAATTTTATTTATTTAATGGTTTTAATTGTTTAAATCAGTGCAATTTTTTGATAATAATGCGATTACAAATATTAATTATATGATTGTATCTTGGTAATTCAAATTGATTCTGATAAAGGGATATTAATTAGGAATTTTGTATATACGTTAAGGATTAAACATAAGTGAAGTTGCAAATGTAATGGATTTCAGGTGCACATAACTTGCTAAAATTATTAAATTGTTTATAATTTATTGTTGAAATTAAAGATTTCTTTGTTTTAGAATCAAGTGGTCAATTTTTACAAATTAGCTGCTCTGTTTATGTGGACAGAAAATCTTATTTTGTAAAAAAATAATCTGATCTTTTGATTGTAAAGTGAAGAGCTGTAAATCTATAGGACATTTTTTTACCCATACCTCACTGCAAATTATTTATTGATAATTGTTTTAATCTCAAATTCTCGTTGTAACATAACGTAGACAAACATGAATGATAGTTTATAAATTATTGGGGGAAATTAATTCAATATTAATATTGACCTGTAGGTTGCTGTAAAAGGCCGATTTGAAATAAGAAATTATGAATAACTTTGTATAGGTAACCAATTGCGTCTATATCGTCTAGTAACTAAACATAAATTAAGATTTATTTTTGCTTGTAATCTTGCTCCATAAAAAAAATCTATGATTGAAGCTATTAGACTTTCAAATTTGAATAGTAAACTTAACCAAAAATAATTTTTGATTGCTAAGGATAAGGAAAAGGTTAATAAAACAAAAGTAATATAAACATTTTCTTATTCAAACCTATTCTTACATAATATACATAGTACAAAAAAGTAATATTTTCCTCTTGACAGAGGAACAAGGAAACATAGTAAGGTACTCTGTACAAAAACTATGCTACTGTACAATGATCACTGTAAAAAGCAAATAAATAACGTTCTTACATCATTGAAACAATATACATATATGACAAAACTAATGATGTAAATTTGAAAAATATACAAGTTCCATCTGCGTGGAGGATTCCGACAAATCTACAGTGAGTAAAGTGGGACAAGAATTTAATGATCGTTGTAAAAACAAAGTCGAGATCATCTGATTACTGGTAGCAACTGCAAACCATCCGATAAGTTCGTTCTTCAAAAGAGTGCAATCACTCCCCAGTGACCACCTAAAATAATCTTAATTGGCACTTTGAATGAAATAGCACTTTAGAAGTTTTGTTTTTTTTTTTTAAGATGCCAAAACTAGGTCACTAATGTATAACTAGTTGAACATTACAAACCCACAAAGAATACTGAATAGCGAGTTTCAAAAAGTTTGGTAGTTTAAAAATACCATTTTTTAACAGGCACAGTATACAAGTGACAAAAATAACCACTGGTACTCTGAAACAACATTGATATATAAATCCGAGATTAAAACTCAGACACCAAGTAGTCAACAAGTGAGTAGAATAGGCTAATTACAACTGGCGACTTTTAAGTCACTAGTCACTACTAACAGGAAGATAAACCGTGCATATTCAGCATTTCATCCAACTAAATGTCAATGTACAAGTATGTACACGATTATAATTCATGTGCTTAGGGCAATCATTGTTTATACACACACATACACACGTGTTTTAAAATTTACACATTTTATTATATCACACAAGAAGTAATTTACAAAATTGCTTGCCGACTTAAATAAGCATCTACTATCACAAATTAAGCAGGCTCCGTGGAGTCCAAAGTTGCATTACAAAGTTCGTCAACACCTCCACTATTACCATTTCGTTCAGGTCCATCTTTCTCCATTTTAACAGCATGTTTATTAAGTATCGACGACAACGTAGACAGAGAATCTTTCACTGCATGATAAATGATGTTTTTAATCTGTAGCTTATCTTCGTGATTAGTATGTGTATCGGACAAATCTCGAAATTCTTGAGTTAAGTGGAAGCAATGAGATACATTTTCTGGCGAGACAAAGTCTTCAGCAACTTTTATACAATTATGCAGATTTCGTACTTGATGTGGTGCACCTGCTGGAATAAACACAGCATCACCTAAGCATTGCACTATCGCATAACCCTCCACTCCATATTCTTTGTATAGTCTTTCACGCAACGGTCCATCTAAATAACAGCTCTGATCGTGAATAGGATCATGATTTGGTTCTAAACAGCCGCCCTTTTCAACAACAACTTTATTTAAAAGATCTCTTATTTTATCAGCATCTTTAGCATTATATATATGCCACAGAGCACCAGGTAATTCACCTTTATCTCTTACTCGCCGTCTTGTTAAAATATCACAACCGGCTTCATCAATAGCTCTGAAGGCTTCCTTGATGTGTTCGTCACTATCACTATCCTTGGGAATACCAACATACACCATAACGTTCACCGCATCAGAAATATCCAAATGGAGATTTGTCGTTCCCTTTGATGGATGCAAAGCGGAACCGTATGCGTTATACATTTTTGGACCCAAATCTGGACGTACAAAACATTCTGGCAGTCGACTCGCAAGGTTCAACCGTCCGTTACGATGCGTGTATTCAGATAAAGGTAAGACTTTCATTAAATCCGCGAATCTTGTAGGAAGCATCTCGGCGAAGTCTTCGCCTGGTGGCCAATCTTTCAATTTTAAAAGCATTGGATTGCCCTTTTCGTCTTTTAACCGTCTTGAATAATGTTCGAAACCTTCCCAAAATTTCTTCATTGGTTGATTTATTATCGAGTTGCCAGAGAGACAGTTCACCAAATCGTTTTTTTCATCACCAAAATCCCGAATGAAAGCTTCAGGAGTCCACAAGTCTTTACTTAGATAACGTGTTACGTCCGAAACAAGTACGGGTTGACCTCTTTTCCACTGGTCCTGATAAAGAAAAATATTTTTAATGAAACATTTTATATTATTACATTAAATATATTTTTAAATTATGCAATAACGTATAGAACTTACCTGGAAAATTTTATAGTTTCCTGGATGTGTTGTGTCACTGAGGCGTAACAATTTCCCATCACACAACCAACTATGTGGTATGTCCGGATACAGGAGCTTGCTTTCAGTTAAAGTCATTATTCTAATGGGTAATATACCTCGAAGTTTGGCTTGATAATTATCGCGTCTTATGAAATGTTTTAATTCAACTTTCGTGTCCGAAATAATTTCATTATTTTTTGGTACACTGTCTTCTATGACACTTGATATGACTTCATCTAAGGTATCCATTCTAACACCAGATTTTTTAACAGTCTTTGATGCGGTAGAAACCGGAGACGCAGCTCTACTGCCATTGGGTTTATGTGATGGTCTAATTAACAACTCGCGAAGTGTTGAAAAACTTCCGTCATCTGAATCACTTGTGTCGTCATTTTTCTTATCTTCATTTGAAAGAGCCACGTCGGCCAACCAACTCAATGAGTTTTTCTCATCTTTAACGGTTCCACCATTAATAAGGGATTTTGTGTCGGGATCATCTTTTATTTCCTTCTTGATGCCGTTTAGTTCACCAGACAATATACTCTTTATGATTTCTTTTCGAGCACCATTTGATTTCAACACGACCTCTTTACTTAACACACATCCACAGTGTTGTTCAACATTCCAAAGGTCTCTCATTTCATGTACCAATTTTCCCAGTTTTAAAAGAGATTCTCCTGCTATAATTTGCGTCAACATTAACTTTTCTTGTTCATGTGCTTGACGATTTGTGCATAACAACCATGAATAATCATCTCTGTCCTTTCCTGGTTCACCCCAAATTTTTATCGATTTGTTTTTTCGACCCTGTACAAAAAATTGAATACAATTC
The DNA here is from genome assembly GCA_018397195.1 of Lethrus apterus. NCBI lineage: Eukaryota > Metazoa > Arthropoda > Insecta > Coleoptera > Geotrupidae > Lethrus > Lethrus apterus. The sequence continues at coordinate 8,887 of JAFFZR010010969.1, read as the reverse complement.
TTAGTATTACACTTAAAAAAAAAAATTTACCTTATAGCAATCCAAACAAACTACAAAACCACATTTGCCACAAGCCCAATGGAAATTAAAGAGAGTTGTTTCGCAAACATCACACATTTCTCTAACACCTTGAACAACGCGTTTCCACGCAATGGTTTTGTCTACAAACAAGATAATTTTATTAAACTTAATATAGGTAGAGTAAATTTAAAATCTAAAGACACCAAGCTGCGCGAAGGCCATGACGACACAACATAAAGTATGTTCATTAAGAAAAATGATAATAACCAACCTTCAGAAAGTCAGGTTATGTCTACGTATCGTTTGAATAATTCTACAATGTAAAATTATACTTTAGTTAAAAGAACCTTTCTCACATTATATACATGAATCATTAAATTATAAATATTTATAATCTTAAATTACTAGAAAATATTGTTCTATTTATACAATAAAAAAACTCTAAGAAGATTATTTAAAAAAAGCTGATTTGATAATATAAATATAGACGAGAGGTGGTGAAAAACACGAAAAAGGCAAAGTTATAAAACAAAAGTATATACCAAACAATAATATTTTAAAATATGACGGCTAATAGGTCAATGTTTGCAGGAAGTTCTGTAATATCTCTATCACACTCATATTATTGTACTTTCTCTTTTTATGTTTTAAATTCGTTTGTACGCAGGTGTCTTTAGATTTTGCATTACCTCTATGAAAATTGTTATATTTACCATCTGACATATGTTCAGAGTGTGCATCCTTTTCTTGTGATAATAAATTGCAAAAATGATCACCAACTTGTTTTAAAATAAATCTAGATGTTTCCAAATCAAGGTCTATTGGTGGCTTATCAGCAGATGGCAACCAAAGCTTTAAGTCATCCTATCAACAAAAAAAAAAATCAATATTAAAACTTATGACAATTTATCAAAATACAAACCTCTGATGCATCTTTGTGTGGATCGGAAAATCCAGCAATAGCTAACAATCCATTTTTGGTGTACCTAAGCCTTCTGAATGCGTAAAATCGACAGAAAATATTTGGCATATTTTTAGATCTTTGATTCGGAGTCCATCGACATTCACGACATTTTGCCAGTTTCGGAGCTACTTCAAAACAAGGTCCATCTTGAAGAAAGCTTTCGCCAGTTTTCTTCAACTGCCCCACGGGGGGTTTGCGAAAGGGGTCGCGCTGGGGCACATGATCATCTTTAGATTTCTTTGGGCGCGGCTCCTCGCCTTTATCGTTTTTTGAAGTCTTTGGTCTGCGTCCCCGCTTTCTCGGTTCTTTTTCTTTGCCGGGATTCACGGGATTATTTGACTTTTTTCCGGAAGCAACCGTCGTACTCGCACCTGAATCTGAGTCTTTTTCACTACCACTCTCTTTCTCACTCTCACTGCCACTTTCACTTACCGGCGTTGTCTGATTACTAACTTTTCGTTTCTTATTCTCTTCGCCCTTTTTTTGCGTTCCTCCGCCTTTTTTTCGCTTCATTTTAGGCGGCTTTCTTTTTGGTGGGTCTTTCCTGTTTCTTTCTTGATCTGAACTCGATGAATCGTCACATTTTGCAGAGTCTACCGGATGTCCATTTAAAGACGTCTCTTTATGGGATACTTTTCGGTTGTTTGTTTTGTTACCAAAGTGTTTACTTTTGTTTATACTATTAACAGCCATGGAACCAATGTTGTGCAGCGAAGTGACACAAGGTTCTTTACTTGGAACACTTGCACTTATGTTTATCGGTAATGTGACACAACTGCCTGTTCCAGTCACCCCTGTTGTGTCTTCGACATCTTCACCTGTATGCCTTTGCAACCACGCTTTTTTCAAATGTCTGACTGGATAAGTGGAAGCTTTGTTAGGACCAGGACTGTTAGATTTTTCAGAATCTGGATTAACCGGTGCTACAGATAACTTAACAGGTGTGTTAGGTGATTCTGTGACAGATGGTACAGACGACGGAGTCGACACTGATAAAGATATTGAAACTGGTGTTGAACTACTGCTCTGAGAACCTGACGATGGCGGATTATTTTCAGGCACAGGTGACTTTTCAGCTGGTACCATCACCGCCGTTACACTGACGTCCGGTAGCGAGTCTACTAAAACAGGTTGACTTTGGGGCATTAAAGTGTTTGGAGCTCCTCCTCTAAATGCTGCTGTATTCACTACAGTCGTAATTGTCGTAGCTGCACTTGCTATAAGTGGGCTGGGTTCGCTGACTCTTGCAAGTTGCGGCTGAGACGTGCTACCATAAATGGGATGATTTGGTTGTACGGTGTTTGTTGGATGTTCTATTCTTCGCTTTTTATTTTCCAAACAAATAGGGGTGGAACTCGCCGAAGTAACCGGTGTCGCTTTTCTCTTTGGCGAGGTCGCAGAATCGTACTTTGAAGAAACACAAAAGTCCAACGGTTGCGTTTGAACTGAATGCGTGCCGGCTATACTCTGCGGTTGATGCGTAAGGCCCGTCATATTGTAAAGAGGATGTGTTCTTGAAATGGGGGACGGAGCAGATGCGGCAGTCGGGGGCGACGTACCGTGTTGTATCGTAGGTTTTACGGAAAGTCCGCCGGGTACGGAACTTCCAAATCGGTCATACATAGTTGATCTGGCGTCAGTAGTGATTCGACTACTGTGAGCAGGGGGTGGAAAACCTGTAACTACAGGCGTACTTTGTGGGTGTGGTGGATGATATTGTGATACCTGTTGGTATGGTGAAGGAGACACAGATGAAGAAAGTAGAGGTTTTGAAGTTAATGGTAGCGGATTTATTGAAGTAGGTGGGTCTGTAGGTCTCGACACTGGTAAGCCTGTCATAATACCAGCTGAAGGTTTCCCATATATATGATGTGGTGCAGGGCTACTAACTTTTGGTTTAGTGTTAGATAAGGTACTTGAAGCAACAGTGTAATGAGAAACTGTAGTGGATTGTGGGAGATATGCGTAATTGCCAGTAATAGGTACTTTTCCACTTGGATATATCATTGCTTGTGACGATTCCGAATTTGTTCTAAATCGTAATTCAGGCGACGGATGTTGCTGAGAATGCGGGTGGTGGGGCGACTGTTGCTGATGATGCGGACTTGGAAGTTGCCCTGTCGACCGATGATGTGAAGGTTTGCCAAGATTTTGAGGTTCGTGGTGGTGGTGATGATGGGGACTTGGCGTGTGGGGCGGATGGTGGGGTGATTGCGTGGGACTTCTGTAGTCATATAAATTGGTCTTATGCTGCTGACTGGAGGCCATGTAATGTCCCATTAAATCAGATCTCAACTGCGGACTTTTGGAATGAGCAATCGGTACTCTATTGTCTACATGATGTGGATTCTTTTCATGTTTCACGATCACAGAATTTTTATGTTCGTTAAGCAAAGTGGGGGGATTGGTTAGCACTTCTCTTTCTCTATCGACCGAACTACCGCTTTTCGTCACTACCAATCCAGTCGATTGTGAAGTTGACTTGTGGTGTTCAGACTTGTTCTTTGGTTCGTGAGAAAAAAACTGAGTAGGCTGGTATGCCGGATATCCGTAAGCGTTTACTTCAGCTTTTGGTAAACTCTGATGCATGGACATTTTCTCATTTGATTTGTTCGCCGACACGCGACTGCTGTGTGCTGGCGGAGGTGGATATTCACCTTTACTTGGAACACTGGGAGGTCTTTGAACCTAAAAAATAATTTGTTTCATTATTACCAGTTCGTAATTATGCGAATGCATATGAAAATTGACTTACCGAAGAAGTGTAATACGACCTTTCTCTATTATCTTGTCGGGAAGCAGCTATGTGTCTTTGTTGTTCCCGCTGATGATGTTCCTGTTCTATCCTCTTCCTTTCCTCTTCCGAGCTGATGCCACGTGGAGGGGGTAAATTAAAATTCCACGTGTTTGCATGGGATCGTTCGCCCTACGAAAATGATCGAATAAAATACCAGAATTTTTTGTATACAAAAAGTACCTTGTGTGACGATATCCTTCCTAATGATTGGTCGAAATGTTTCTGTACAGCGTTCAAAGCAGCGTGTTTTTCTGCATGCTTATCTCTCTCTTGACGCTCTCGTTCCAACCTTTCTTTTTCTTTCTGTTTTTCAATTTCTCTTACCTCTTGATTTTGCCTGTAATTGAAATTAATTTTTATACAGAAAAATTTTAAGTTTTGGGATTTTTCATTTGCATTGCGAGTTACAGTTTCGTACCTCAAGGTCTGACTTTGAGACACATCATATATGTGCGAGGAATGACAAGTTTGGTCTGCTTAAACTAATAATCCTAGATATTTAGAAGTGTCATTATAAAATAATTTTCTAAAAATAAATAATAACGTGATTACATAATACAGCATTAAATTAAAGAGCTGCTTCAAAATCCAAAATCACAGCTCGAACAATTTCCAAGAAAAAGAAAAGTAAAAAATGAAGCTGTTATCACGAAAGAAATGAGGATTACGTAAAATATCTCTCTTAATTTACCTTTTTCTCAGTTTCTGATTAAAGTACGCATTATTTGGTTCGATTAATTCCATCGAGTGTCTAAAATGATGCGACCAACATTTATAAATATTGAGAATTCAATTAGGCGTTTTTCTATGGAGAAAGGTTTCATTAGAAAAAATTAAGCAAGGAAGGCGCAAAACCATCTATATTTAAGGTTAAAGATTAAAATACCATTAAAATAATTAAATAAAAGGTAAATAGAAATTAAATTATTCCAATCGTTGTTGTGAGAAGGGAAAAGTGCTTGCAAAAATAGCCACTTACGTACAGTCTAGGTCAGATAAATGTAGTATAACCTCAAATTTCTGTTTGTCAAAATTTTACAAATTTTCCTATTGTGTGCCAACCCACTGAGTTATGAAATATAAGTTAGAAGTAAATAATAAGTTAAAGGTAAAAAAGTCTGTGATGTTAGTAAGTTTTCGTCAAAAATTATATTTGACTTTTAATAAATTTTATTAAACGAAATGCTGATTTTGACATTAAAAGGTAAAACTACACCATAAAAATTTATTGAAAATATGTTTGTACTACATTTATCTGACCTAAACTGTACGTAATATCATATCATATAAAGAAATTCCTCCACAATATTGTCGCAAAGGCCGTGACAATAAAACAAGTTCGATAATAGCATATTCTTAAAAATGTTTCTTGCTGGCCTAATTAACGGACCTATTTCCTAATATTTTGAAACAACAAATGCATTGTAATGGTCACTTTTAAAATCGTTTGCTATTCATATATTTTTACCTGAAATATTGGGATTGGGATGTGTGCGTCGGTAAGTGTTTTCTTTACTTAAAGTTACATGTTACTTTTTCAGTATGTAACTAGAACAAATTTTTTTATATTGATTTTAATGTTCAATTATGAATGGTTTATCCTTTCCAGGAGTGTGTGTGTAATTGTAAGCTTTGTATATAAAAAAAAAATGTATTCGTTTACCTTAATCGTTCTTGTCTGTCGCGATCTTGAGCAATAGCCCGATCGCGTTCTAAAAGTTCTTCGGCTGCTCCGGAGTGTTGTACTTGGGGCGGAGTGAGGATGGGTCTGCTCAATGTGTATTGTTGTTTCCATAGCATTTCGGTCACGTGATGATTGTAAAGACTCGCGTGCGGTTGTAAATGCGGGTGTTGCGTTATATGCGGACCCATCATGGATGGCGGCGGCGGCACGGGCGCGTAGGACAACGAAGGATGGCTTGCTGCAGAATTGGGAGGTGGGCCCGAAGCGGCCGGTGTAGATGGGTGCGACATTAGCAGTGACTGGTGTTGTACACTGTGTATGTGGCGTACGTGCGGCTCGGACTCCAACAGTAAGTTGGGGTCTCGCCACACGCGCACCGGTTCGGTCGTGCTACCACTCGGTGGCGCACTGAACGTGGAGTTTGCTGGTATGAACAGCGGCGACCTGTTGGTCGGTTGCGTTTGTACGTTATGCTGCGGTTCGTCGGATGAACTTAGGGCACTCGAACGTGAACCCGATCGTTCATCGCCACTGCCGGATCGAAGAGAGCTTACGCCCGAGTCCGACCGGTCATCAGGAAATCGAAGGAGAGACGCGTTTGTTGATTCTGCGAGTTCCATCCTGTTGAAAGGCGAGGACGAGGACAGAGGTCCGTCATCGTCACCGCGACTAGAGCACTCGCGCTCGACGATTTTTGATGTCGTCCTCTGAGCCACTATCACACAATCGTCTTCTTCACTGACTACTTCGGCGACTACCGTTTCAGGCACTGGCACTGAATTGCACACTTGCTCATTGTCAACACTGCACACTTCCACAGGCACTAACTGCACACTACTTCCATTGCTAGTGTCGTCTAGAGCGCTATCGTTTTCGTCAATCGTATTGGATTCGTGAGTAACAGCCGGAGAAGTTGTTTCTTCTCGAATGGTCTCGGGCACACTCTCCTCGAACGAACGCCTGCAGATAGCCGAGAGCACTTCCTGATGAGCAGCGTTCTGCAGGCAGTCTTCTACTCGAACTTGAACGTCTCTAAGTTTACTGTTATTTGCTTCCTCTAGCACTTTTTTCTTGTTCCCACCGCGATTGACTCCGTTCTTCTTTCTACCTTGTTTGTTCTCCAAATCCTCTTTTATGTTACAGTAGCCGGCGTTCCTCGGTCTTGCAGAGGTCTCGTTTTCACTCGACTTGCGTTTGCGTATGGTTTTCGCAACCAAACCTGCAACAACAAAAATAAAATCAGCAACGCGATTAACCGTACGATGACATTTTTCATTTAGAAAATATTTACACAATGCCGATAACCGCGAGTAGTGAAACTAGGCCGAAGTCAACAGTTCCCGAGAAGACACACAATCACTCTGCATTCATTTCTCTTATTCCACACGCGAACCTAGTAGCAAAAGGTGAACGACCGACAGAACGATCGGATGCCCCACCACTAGTCATTTATTACCGTACGTTTATTATGCAAACTGCCATTAGTAATATCTTTGTCCTAGTTATACAATTTAAACAATGTCATCAATTAGAAACTAATTATATCCATATGCAAATTCCGTTCACTGTTACATGGAATCACGCTCACAAAAACAATTGCTACAAAAAATCCACCACGTAAACGCGCCAATGTCGTCACATACTGCCAACCTAAGTAGTCTCTCAAATTAAATTTGCTAAATTACGATAAATATGTACTATTAGCTCATTAAACGCAAAGGCAATTAATTATAAACTACCAATTGTTTTATGTTTTTCTTTTATGAACTTGTTCTCACATATACGTATTTTAAAAATTTAAGTATTCTCGACACGAAAAAAGAAAATAAAATTTTAGTGCATAATTCAGCTGTAGTCAGTAATTTGTGATGCAACATGGACTGAATAGACATGAATAGAACTTGAAGCCGGCTATTAGAATGTTTCTCAATTTGGCCAAAAAGCATTCGATACCGTTTCACACAAACTTTTATTTGGTAAGCTGTAGGCTCTCGACGTTATAAGCGGGATAAGTCATCAATTCGACGTCAATGGTAAATTATTTAGCTTCCCAGAAACGATAAAATGTGGTGTACCGCAGGGCTCTGCATTGGGCCCATTATTTTTTATATTATTAAATAGATCAGATCAGACAATATAATTAAATATGTGACTTCATTACTTTTGCTAATAATACAATAATAACATGTGTCATGAGTTTTTTAGAAATAAAATATGTATCGCGTCAAGTTTTTAGTTAAATTTCAAAAATTCCAGTCAATACCTAAATCATATCAATTTCTATCGTTTATTATTATTAATGTCAAATTCTTGGTTGTAATTGCTGGAAATTATAACGATTCCTTGCTCACGAGTAACGGATAAGTATAATTATTGTTATTAATTGGGTTATATAATTATAATTATACAGTCTGTTCTACAAAACGGGCCCAAGACTATAGCGACTTCAATTGTGATTTAATCACCAGCAAACCATATATATTATTAAATGGGACAGTCTTGGCTACAACTTGGCGAAAAAAAATCTTTTTCAAACACCTTCATGTAGTTGTTGTGACGTCACCGACAATTTTTTTAAATTGCTCGGTATAATTTTTTTTGTGTATTCTTGTAGAGCATTTTAAGTACTTTTCACCGGTGTAAACTTTTAGTAGGGTCATACCATGAAATTTTCGCAAAAAATGCAAAAAACTTGTTTGAGCTAGTAGGCTGTTAAATCCGAAATTCTCTGGCATAAACAATTGGTGATAATTAAGCAAGCGTAAAACAACTGCGTCGCTTATTTGACGTTTCAAATTCCCGAAAAAAGTTTGTTTTGTTTACTGTTAGCCATCCCAAAATCGAAAATTCAATTAATGAACTAGTAGATATGTTACAAGTTTATTGTGAGTGTCACAAAAATAGTGTTCAAGCACAGAGGCTTTATGTTGATTGTTTTCCCGACATAATTGCGCCAAACCGTCGTAAGTTCGGAAAATTGGAGCAACGCTTACGAAGAACTATATCTTTAATAAAAATGAAAGGAAATGGTGGTTTTCGAAACCAAAATTTAGAATTGAACTAAAAAACTTGCTCAAACTGTTGTTTGTTCCAGAGAATTTCGGATTTAACAGCCTACTAGCTCAAATCAGTTTTTTGCATTTTTGCAAAAATTTCATAGTATAATCCTACTCAAAATTTATTCCGGCGAAAAGTACTTAAAATGCTCTACAAGAATACACAAAAAAAATTATAGCGAGCAATTTAAAAAAATTGTCGGTGACGTCACAGCAACTAAATGAAGATGTCAAAAAAAGATTTTTTTTTCGCCAAGTTGTAGCTAAGACTGTCCCATTTAATAATATACAGGGTGTTCAAAGTTATCTGCGCACTATTGCTATCTTCGTTATTTTTGGAGCTACAGAGTCGGTTAAATTAGCAA
>JAFFZR010010968.1:2900-39996 GCA_018397195.1 Lethrus apterus | reverse complement strand
CTTGCATTTTAATAACGACATACGTTTTTGTTGTTCCATATAATTTACATAGCAGACATACGTTTCAGTTTTTATCTCTTTCATCAACATGCGAACCGAATGCGAGAAGGAAACTCATAGTGTCGAAAATTGTTGCATACAAATGGCCTTGACACGCCACCTCTCATGAATCCGACCATACGTACTTTAATCAACTACAAGAGTATGTCGTTAACTTCAGTACGGAAAAAGGGCGGTAAATTTAAATGTTTAAATTGTCTATGCTAACATTGTTAATTAAAATTTATTTATTTTTCAAAATCCAAAGATTTTTCGTTCAAATTTTTGTTTTTCTCGTTCTTCCAGTACTTAACGAAACAAACCGTCGCACTACGTGAAGTAAACGATTCCCGATTACGTATTTACGAACAGTTGGAAGTCAGCATACAAGACTTGGAACGCGCAAATCATCGATTGGCCGTTGAAAACGCCGCCGACAAAAAACACGTCAAAAGCCTGACCACCAACATTGAAACGCTCGAATTAAAATGCGAACAACTGCAATGCTCAATCGACGATCTCACACTTCAGTTGGAGGTGGCGAAGAGGAAATCACAAAAGGTCATCATCACGCCGGTCAAAGAAACGTTCAGAAACGTCAAATTGAAGCACATCGAGAGACGTTACGATGAAGTTGATAATGGAAAAATCAGTCCGGATTCGTCGGCTACGCACATAAACTCTGTAAGTTTTTACTCCTAATTAATTCATGGAACATTATGCATTTTGTTTTGTTAACTTCTTCAAGTTCAACTTTGTCTTAACATTTTTTTGCTTACCTTTCCATTTTGTATAGGAAAAGTGTGTTAGCTCATTACGAACGGACAGATGTCAAGAGACACAAACTACTCCAAAAAAGCAAGACATTTCCGAACCCACAAACACCGAAATAGAACAGATCTCACAGCTGATGTGTCAGCTCAGAGAAGCTCACACCCAATGTGCGAGAGACCAAAGGAGGATCACCGAACTCGAAGAACAACTAGAAACTATGCAAGAACAGACCAAGATTCTCGAACGACAATTATCTCAATATCACATGAAAGAAGAGGATATGAAAAGCGTACAAGATGAACTCAGTTCGCTTGAGGAAGTTCGGTAAGTTTAAAATTAAATTTTAAATTAAATTTAACGTCGGACTATGTTTTCAGACAGGGTCAGTTGTGCAGCAGATGCCTCAGAACCGTTAATGGTGATGATATGTCTCTTAGTGCTTGTGACGATGATGATTCGAGTATGTTCGAGGCTCTAACAGAGAGGTCTCAACATCGTTCATCGTTTTCCATGGATGTACAGGTGAGACACGAGATTGTTCGACGACTGGGCTTTCTCAGTCTTAAGCAATGCTTTTTCTAATAAGTAAGTGCAATTTCTATGTCAACGATACAAAAAAATCTCTGCATTGTTATGGCATAATCAGTAGTAATGAGTAATGTAGTTGGCGATTAGTTTGAGTATGGTACGATGATATTTTGCTTGGTAGTTTATAAATATGCTGCTGAATGCACGTTCTAGCTGCTGTGTTTGTTTCTCAGGACAAATCTGAAGTGCAGGATTTGCTCCAAAGGGAAATTTCCGTAAAATGGATGATGCCCGCGTCTTCGTTTTTATCGATATTAATAGAATTTTGCCTATATATTAAAGATCGTTACTTGTTACCGTTATTTTACAAACCTTGGAAATATCCCTTTATACTCCTTCACTATGTCCTCAAACACGATAAACTCCATCAACTCTGAGGTATGTAAATAGTCCGGATTTTTATGCAAAGGTCCCATTGCAAATGGTTGGGAAAGTGTTTTAAGGTATAAATTTGATATTTTATTCATCTGTTTTATTAACTTTAACAGAAAGTTTTGTTTTAAAAGTATTGAACTATACAATTATGAGTTTATGTTAAATTGGAGATTTTATTTGATCTCGAAACTGAAGAGAACCAGATTTGTTTATATAAATTTTTAACAAATTAACAACACATGGTGACTGGTTATTTTCTGTCTTTGTCCAATGACATAATTAATTAAAACTAACAAAATGTCTATGATTGTTACGTTTCAATACTTGTTTTAAAAACACAAATTTTCACGTCTCCCCCTTTTAAATTTTGCAACTTATAATTGTTTATAACTTGTTGAAGTAGTACAAAGGGTTTTTTAAACAAATTAGTTAAGTTTTAAAATTTTATTTTTAAACAACAAATTTAAAATTTTGTTTGTTGACTGATTAATTTGTATAGACAGCAGTTATTTTATGTACGTAACATAAGCTTTAATAGTAATTGCCTGTTGTGTATTGTTTTATTTTACGTTACAAATAAATATTTTTTTATTAAGTTGCTTTTTATTTTATAAAAATCACTTTTTAGTTTATAGATTCATTGTCATTTATTTTCATTTTGGAACTACTGTTATGCTCATATTAAAAAAAAATACGTTTTTGTAAAACTTAATTTGGACCAAGGTCAGCTATCATCAATTAAATAGCACGACCTATTGTCAGACTGGATGTTTGATCAAAAAATTAGTTGAAGACTTGTCATAAATTATTCCCTAAAGTATTTCAACCCTTTGAAGGAAGGGTGCTTTCTGATGATAGAACCAAAGCCTTATAACCAACATAATAATTATAGTCTATTCATTTCATTAAAAATGAGTGTCTTCATATAATTAAAATTTTGTAAAAGTGACATCTTTGGAATTAATTTGAGGCAATATTTTTATTAAGGTTTTCAACTAATTTCTTGATAAGGACTCACCTCCGGCAAATTTATATAAATTATATTTTTCTGTTTTAGGATTATGCAAAAACATCAACACCTCCTCGTCAAGGTAATTTATACAAAGATCTGGTTGAAAAATACGAAGCTCTACTAGAAGTACACCGTAATCCAGCAAGAAATCAAAAATCCGGCAACTGTTTATCACTTCAAGAAGAATTGCGTATGTCTGGCGATTTCACCAACTTGAATACTAAAGACACCGACGAGGAAAGTGGCCATGGTGATAGTTTAAAAACCGAAATACAAAACAAGAAAAATCGTAAGGCATTTTCAAGAACTCCAACGGACTTCTCCGAAGCAGAAACTAGTTCATCAGGATTTTCCGATGAAACCTACAATAAAGCAACACAAACCGATGGTCGACCTGGTTCATTCTTGTGCACAATAGCTGACGGTAAAGACTGCATAAGTATTTACGATGATGCAAGCCCCATTGAAAGTCGATTTAGAAACCGACCCGAATATCGTGAATTGTTTAAAGAAATTTTCGGTGTATTGAAAAAAGCTGCTAAAAACAAGGACGAAAATGAGGAACTTCCACTATTAGATGATAACTCCCCAGAGAAAAGCACACCGAAAGTTCCACCTGTTACACCAAGCACTGAATCATTGCCAAATTTCCCTGATAATATTCAAACAAATGACGCACACAAAACTCCTCAAAAATCCCAATGTGTAAACCAGAAAGAACCAAGCAAAAAAATAGTTGTTCAACCCTCAAAAACTGCACAACAACCTGAAAAAACCAACCCAGTAAACGATACAAAACCACAAGAACCAACTTTAACACCACTGGTTCGCCAACCTTTGGAGTATTTAACTGTTGGAGTTAATGTACGTAAACGTTCCTCCTCTAGACGTAAGAAGCAATTAATGGAACGTTCTGATTCGCCGGCATTGCTCATCGGAAGCCCAAAAGTTACTTATTCCAACCGACAAAATTCAGGTCGTAGGAGAAAGGAAAATCGCTGTGAGGACAGTGCCTGGAATGGAAATACCATTCAATTCTGGTCCAGCAACAGGAACGCACCGTCTCCTACACCAAGTCAAGGAAGTGGAAAAGGAGGTTACAAAATCGAACACGCGTACGAATTCAAACCAAGTCCCGCATCACAAGATCTGCACAAATTGAAGAAACTTGAACTGTCGTACGCAGACGTTTTACGAAAATCAGACGCCAAAAAATGGGAAGAAAATCGACCGTATAGGAGACAAAGCGCATTAAATTAGATCTAATTTTACTCAAAACTCATTTTTTAACTTGTTTGTAAATATCATTTCATTTTAGTGCATTAAATGAAAAATTTGTGATTTGTATCACCGATTTCTAGGAGTACATTTTAAGTTGTTTTTTTATATTTTTTTTGTTATGTAGTTTTTTTAACGTGTATTTTAAATATTAACCTTAAAGCATATCTAATAAGATGAAATGAGGAAGAAAATCAGGGTTTTGCCTTTACGTATTTAGAAAAGAAATTGTTCTGCAAACACACTGTGCCAATCCATATGAAAGAATTGTAATAATATTAGCACATTAGCTTTGACTAAATTAGTACGTTATTTAAATTTGATTTTCTTAAATTGCATATTTACTACGAGATTTAGATTTAGAATTTTTAATATGAGGATTTGAACGTGATTGTGATTAAGTATTGAAGAAATAAAAAGTGAAGAAATACGTTGTTTTTTTTTGTTTTTGTCACTAGAACATAAGTTCATTTGTTTCAGAGTCCGGTCTCATGAAAAACATGAAATTTACAAATTCATTGATTTGAGAGTTAAGTTTTGAAAATATGAATGTATATATGGATGTGGCCAGAAATTGACTAGTTTATAGATTTTGTACGAGCCATGATAGCATCGTAACCGACATGTCTAGGTTTATATAACTTCGTTATTTTTAGAGCTACAGAGTTGGTTAAATTAGGAAAGACGCAGTGATTTTTCTGCTGATTGCAATGGTCGACACAAAAAAACAATTGCGCATCACATTTCAATGTGATGAGCAATTAACTCACAATCAAATAATTTTTTTAAATGGAACGTATGTTTATGCAACAGTCAGCAGAAAATGAAATTCTCCACAAAATCTTGATGAGGAAGAACAAATATAAATTTTATGTCTACTTAGTAATCAAACAAAAAAAAACGTATATTTAATACTTTATTGAACAAGTAAACTTACACATTGTGATATAAACTGAATAGAGAAATTATTATACAACATATATGCCTTAGCATTTATTAATTCCTCTGAAATAAAACCTTATGAATAGTAGAAAGATCTGGTATTAACTTATTAGAAGTTGAAGATTTTCTGGTGGCAGCTGATAATATACTAAAAAATTGACTGTTAGTTCTCTTTAACATCACTGTTTTAATCAAAATTACAAAACTGATAACTTACCCATCGGAACTGACACTAATGGCAGGTGCCGTTGGATTGTTCAAAGGTCGCTTATTAACAAGAAGACATTTCATGGGCTGTCCATCTAACTGACGATTGTGATAAGTGTCTACAGCTTTTAGAGCATCTTTTAAATTTTTATATATAACCTCAGCCGTACCAGGGCGCACTAATCTCGCCACTAACAATTGACCAATATCTTCAAACAATTCCTGTAAAAACCTCAAATTATACAAATATAATTTTAACGTAAATCTTTTACCCTTATATCATCTTCTGTAACACCATTTTGTAAATTTGAAACGACAATCCTATGCCCAGCTGGCATAACAACTTTAGTTTTACCCCCAGAAAGAATACCATGAGTATGATGAATTTGTCCTGGTGATGAATCTAATCTTGAGTGGACACTTGATCTTGATGAAATTATAGGTCTAGGTGAAATTAAAGGCATTTCTTCATCATCATCAACCGCATCCAAATCTATATAAGCATGCGGTCTAAAAAAAATTTATTTATTATTATTTTTTAATAATAAAAATGTGAACCTGTTATTGGATGGCGCATATGTCCTCCATTCTCCACTACTACTATCAGTCAGCCTACTAATTTTCATTTGAGATCTTCTTGAACTGAGTTCACTAGGTAATAAACCAGAAGATCCAGGACGATACCAACGGTATAAGTCAGGCTGTTCATATTGAAAAGGAGGCAAAGTTCGTAACGGCGGTGAATAATCATTTAAAATAGTTTTTCTTATAACTGGCGGTATGAACGGTAATGTTGGAGCTTTCGGTGCAATTGCTACACGTTTAGATATTTTCTTAATTGGTCTCGGTGGTGAAATTAATCCCAATTCCTGCTGTATTGCTAAGTTCAAATCACTAGTCGCTTTAGTTTTCGTTTGAAGAGAGATTTTCCCATTTCTATCAGTTTTTTTCAATATACTCGACCCGATGGTACGCAAGTTACCATTCACGTTTCCATCTCTGTTTTTCTGTCTAATTTTTTGAAGTTTACTACGAGCATCTTGCTTCCGGGCCATATTAGCTAAGATATCACGCGCGTCTCTTACGTTTGTTCGCTTTTTTGATATTATTTTTTGCCTCGCATCAATGACACCTTGCTTCGCTTTGAAATTACCCAGACGCGTTTTGATACTTTCAGAAAGTGTTCCCTTTCTAAATTTCATGGTTCTACTCGATCTAGAAATTAATAAATGGATAATGAGTAATAAACTTTATATTGTGGGTTCATTTACCTGAAATTTTTACTAGCCATTCAAAGTTTTTATTAGACAATTAGACAAAAGGTAAATTTATGTATTTTTAACATATACTACACACTTTTAACATATACTATACACTTATTGATGAGTATTTTCTATTTTTGTTGTATTTTATTAGAAATTTGTAAACAAACTGTCAAAAAAACTTGATAATGTCGATTTTCATTATGACACGTAACGCGCCATCTTTAGTTTTTGATTGTTCAGTTTACCAACTTAAAATTTATTGATGTAGAATTTTTTTTGGAAATTCAGTATTTGTCTCTTTATGATACGAAGTGTTGAGTAAAATGTACAATATACACTACAAAATGTTCGTTATACATACATCTTTATATAGGTATTAAAATAATCACTTGGCATTACAAATTCGTTAGATTATAAGCGTATTCGATTTACAGCGGTCGGTGACTGGTCGGTCGCTGGTTGGTCACTCGTTTGACGGACCAGAGACCAGCGGTATGAGTAACGTCATAACATAATCGAATACAAACGGTCAGCGGTCACTACTCTCTTCCTTTCTGGAGCCGAACATATGTAATGCTAAACAAGGACAGAAACATACCAATCGAGGAACCGTTCTTAGACTACGGTCCCTCGTTGACAGACCAGTGAGAGACCGTTTCTGGATATGACGTCATTAATTCTAAATCGAATGCGGTCGGTGGCTTGTTACCAGTGACCAGCCACCGACCGCTGTAAATCGAATACGCTTTATGTGATTAAAGCAACAACCCAATCCATGAGCTATTTCGCACCCCTAGTTTTCAAAACTACCAATAAAAAGGTGACGTAAAAATGTCAATTTGTCAAAATGAATCAAATTAATTTGATGTTAGAAAAATTTGTATTTGTATATACTTACGTCTAGATTTAAACAGCCAATCATACATCTACAAAGTAAATTGTGTTTTAAAAAAAATTCTGAATCTAACAGATTCAATATAATTTGGTAACCCTGTCTGTAAACTACAAATTGTTAAGTGGCAGAAATTTAAATTTATTTTAAAAATACAGCAAACATCACAGAAAATTGTTTGGCGCTTTTCTGAAAATCCATGGTTACCGAAAAATAAAAGGAAAACTCAAAAAAATACTACTTTGAAGTGGACACAGGGTGAAAAATGAAAACATTTAAAAAGTTGACTGTAACTAACTCTAAAGCTTTGAGGGAATTTGACGAAAGTTTCAAGACTAATCAAATGGCAAAATTGGAAGAGGCAATCTTAAAAATATACAACTCAACAACTCTACAAAACTCTTATGAGGATTTATACAGGTCAGTTGAAAGTATGTGCACGTATAATCACAAAGAGTACCTTTACGACAATCTATATTGTGTCATAGAAAATTATTTGAAAAGTAAAATACATGTTTTCTATTTGGATGATATAGCCTTCTTGGATACGTTAAATTGGACTTGGGTTACTTTTTGTAAACAGACAAAGCTTTTAATCAACATATTTTTATATTTGGATCGTTCAATAATAAAAGGAAAAAATATGAAAGCATCAATATGGAACATGAGTTTAAATTTATTTAAATCCAACATCATACTAAACAATAAAATTAATCTCAAATTAATTGATTGTATCTTAACGTTGATTGAACTTGAAAGACAAGGTGAAATAATCGACAGAAATTTATTGAAATCTATAATAAGTATGTTATATGATTTACAAGTATATGAGGATATATTTGAACCACAATTTTTAAAAGCTACAGACTTAATGTACCAACAAGAAAGTTCCAAATTAATAGAGGAATTAAATTTATTAGAATATTTATATTATGTTAATAGAAGACTGAAAGAAGAGGAAGATAGAATTAATCATTATTTAAAGAAATCGACGGAAAAACAACTAATGAATGCTTTAAAAAGTCAATTATTAAAAACTCACCTAAATAAAATTTTGAATAAAGGTGTAGATGACCTCATTGAAAATAAAAAGTTGCCGGAAATTGCCCTGCTTTATGATTTATTGGGAATGATATCGAACGGACACAACGATTTTTGTAAGACTTTCATTGATTATTTGAAAAATCGTGGAGCGAAAATAGTTCAAGATCCCAACAACGACAAAAATATGATACAAGATTTGCTCGACTTCAAAGATAAAATAGACAAAGTCGTTTGTACATGTTTTAAAAGTAATGATAAATTTTTTGAAGCAGTTCGAAGTTCTTTTAAGTACTTTATTAATCGACGACATAACAAACCAGCCGAATTATTGGCAAGATTTGTCGATTTTAAACTGAGAAGTAAGAACGTTGGTGAAGATATCGAAGACATATTGGATAAAATAATGGTCTTGTTTAGATTTGTGCAAGGTAAAGATATATTTGAAGCGTTTTATAAAAAAGATTTGGCCAAGAGATTATTAGTGGGAAAATCAACCAGTCAAGATGCTGAGAACAGTATGATCAGTAAATTAAAATTAGAATGTGGGGCTTCTTTTACAGCCAAATTGGAAGGCATGTTTAATGACATTCATTTAAGTCAAGATATCAATGCTTCTTTCAGAGAACATTTACAAATTAATAAAAATAAAACGTTGACAGAATTATCGATTAATATCTTGACGAGCAGTTTCTGGCCTAGTTACCCTAATTATATAGTTAATCTTCCGGAAGAAATGATACAGTATCAAAGTACTTTTCAAAATTTCTACATTTTAAAATACAGTGGCAGAAAATTACAATGGCAACAAAGTCTCGGGCATTGTATATTAAAAGCAGAGTTTTCAAATGGAAAAAAGGAACTTCAAGTGTCTCTATTTCAAACAATAGTACTTTTATTGTTCAACTTGACAAATGAATTAACTTACACTGACATCAAAGATTCGTGTAGTTTAGAAGACAACGAGCTAAAACGTACACTACAATCTCTTACTTGTGGCAAGTCAAAAATTTTAATTAAAACACCAAAAGGAAAAGACATCGAAGACCAAGATTCTTTCACGTTTAATAACGCGTTTACTGACAGGTTATTCAGAGTAAAAATAAATCATGTGCAGTTGAAGGAAACTATCGAAGAGCATCGAGCAACACAAGAAAGTGTGTTTTATGACAGACAGTTTCAAATTGATGCGGCTGTTGTACGTATTATGAAGCAGAAAAAGGCATTAGATCATAATGCATTGATATCGGAACTTTGTGGACTTTTGGACATACCACTGACTGCTTGTGATATTAAGAAAAGAATTGAACAACTCATCGACAGAGATTACATCGAAAGAGATAAAGACAATCAAAATATATATAAATATGTTGCATGATGTACATCTTATTAGTTAATATATTTTTCGTTTTATTCATAATTTTTTTTTTGTTTGTATTTATATTAGTTTAATTTAATATGTTGGTATGTTTTAAATAATAAAACAATATTTTCTTATAATTTCTACTTTTGTCACACCAAATATGACATAAAATGTTAAACTATATAAAAAGAGAAATTGGTTAAGTTAAATCAAACATGTTTGATTAAATTGAATTATGAAGCTGAAGTTTCAAATTTCACCAGTTATAAGTACTTGTTTGAGTCTTAATGTAATATATAGATTTGGAATTGGCCAGCTTGTATAGAAAAATTACAATGCCGACAATATCTCTAAAAGGAGCCATAAAAACATAAAACTAGAAGTATAGATAAAGGAAAATTGTCACAATAAATCCCAATATGTTGTTCTGCCATAAATTCATATTTGAGTAAAGCATTTAATTTTAAATAAAGAGTAAATAAAGAGTTTTCATATCACCATTTACAAAAAAATTTCTATAAAAATATAATGGCTTCAAAAAAATCGCAGCCACCAAATAAGAAAGTTATGAAGGATCACAAACATAATATTGTTATTTTTATTCCCAAACTAGTTTTTTAATAGTTTTCGATCGTTTAGTTTTGAAATTAATATTTTATTAGTTTCACATGCAGAGCAAGTCGAAATAGAGCGCATGTGCAAGCCCTGTATATATACCGAGTCAATAATGTAAACGATGCATTAGGGGATATTTCAGAGTGGAAAGTTGCATCGTTGAGATTTATCTAAATTACCGCAAAATGTTTTTAAAAATAATAAAAATGGGCGGTTCTAATCGCTGTATGTTTAAAAAATATAACAGTAAGTATTCATCATTAAAAATTATTTTTTCAAAAATTTTTTTAAGGTAGATGTTTCTCGGCTTTCGTTCCTGGTGAGCCGACGGCCCCAAGTGTTAAACAATTAGACGGACCGATAAATCAAAAAATGATGGACGATTTATCACAAGTGCAGGTTAGTTTAAATCAAATTGGAAAACCACAAGTAAATAAATCCATTTCGATTGACGTCCGTTAATTTAACCGAATAAACATTTGTCGTGGGGTCATTATTCAATTGAATTTGTTTTATTCCCAACGCAGTACGACAACAGTTATCAATTTAAACGTACAAACATTGAATATAATTTACAATCACGGTGATAAAATGCAAAGATTACGTTTAGCCAATGTATAAATTGTGCACGATACACGCGTGGCCTCCACGAATGCAAAAGAAAACACGTCTACCGGTTTGTATGCCTCCGAGGCATGCATTAAAATTTATTGCATTTTATTGTAATCGCAAAATTTTTTGGGATATTAAAGTTTAATCTTTGATATTTAAAAAGATTTTACAATTTGTAAAGGTAAAAACATGTCTCAAGTTTTGAGAAATCTTATTGGAATCTCAAAAGAAGTCTATATCAAATCAACAAATAAGATTGGTGATTTTCTAGATTTCTTAAGGCATAGGAAGAGTAAAAAGGAATCAAAACAAAAAATTATGAAAAGAAAAATTATAACGTAGAAATTACCACGTCCACGAAAATGTTGAAAATCCATGAAATTTCCAACCCAAAATTTATTGCACCAAAAAATTTGAACACTTCAAAGCGGCAAAATGGTAAAGTACAATAAAAAAAAAATTATTTAGAATAGATGAGCAAAAAAAATTAAATGAATATTTTGGAATAAACGTCGTCGAAAAGAAAACCTAAAAAATCAAAATAAAATATCTTTCCTTGGCAATGACCTAAAGGTCAAAATTATGAAAACAAATTTGTATTGCCAGTCGGTTATTATCAATAATTAATTTATTCGTTATAACCAATTGTTTCATTTGATGATTTATAGATTTTGTAATTGTAAATTGCAATTGATTTTTTCTTTACAGCGCGTTCCATCCGTACAGTTTTTCACTGATCTGGAAAAATCTCTAGGTAATTACATAGTAGACGTCGACGGAAATGTACTCCTCGATTGTTACACACAAATTGCTTCCGTACCACTCGGTTATAATTACCCAACACTCTTCGATGTGTTCAAGGATCCAATAAAAATGGTGAATTTAACTTCTAGATTCCAACTTTTTTTAATTCCATTCTTTATAGAAAATGTTGCTCAACCGAACAGCTTTAGGTGTTTATCCACCGGCGAACTGGGCGAATTATTTAAAAGATATTTTAATGGAAGTGAGTAAACACTTTTTTTTTACCTTAACTAGCAAATTAATTTTTAGGTTGCACCCCCCGGTTTACCTAACGTAGTTACACAAATGTGTGGAGCTTGCGCCAATGAACATGCTTTTAAGAATATATTCATATGGTATGCACAAAAACAAAGAGGTGGTAAAGACTTCACCGAAGAAGAACTAAAAACCAGCATGCTGAACGTCCCGCCCGGTTCTCCTAAAATCGCCATTTTGTCTTTCAACGGTGGTTTCCACGGAAGAACCACCGGTTGTTTATCTGCAACACATACAAAACCCATTCACAAAATAGATTTTCCTTTGTTTCCCTATTGGCCAAGTGCACCTTTCCCCCAATACAAATATCCTTTGGAAGAAAACCAAAGAGAAAATACCCAAGAAGATAAAAATTGTTTAGCACAAGTGGAAGACCTCATTGAAAACAATCGAAAAGAAGGAGCACCGGTAGCAGGCATCATCGTCGAACCTATACAATCTGAAGGTGGCGATAACGAGGCATCACCGGAATTCTTTCAAGGATTACAGGAAATTTGCAAAAGACAAGGCACCGCCCTATTAATAGATGAAGTGCAAACCGGATGTGGAACAACAGGGAAAATGTGGTGTCACGAATGGTTCAATTTGAAATCACCACCGCATATTGTTTGTTACAGCAAGAAGATGCAATTTGGTGGATATTATCATACTTTAGAAATGCAGTAAGTTGCTGTTTTAACGGTTTAAAAAGTTATTACAAATGTTGTTGTTGTTAGACCAGATCAAGCGTTCCGAGTGTTCAACACATGGATGGGTGATCCAGCAAGAATATTCATCTTAGAAGCAATCCTCAAAGCGATAAAGACGAAAAATCTCCTCGATAACGTCATAAAAGTCGGACATAAGACAAAATCAGGTATAATTGAGTTAACGAAAGAATTTCCGAATTTGATACATTCGGCACGAGGACGAGGACTATTATTAGCTTGTAACGCCAGAGATGTAAAACTTAGAGATAAAATTCTTGAAAAGATGAAACAGAAAGGTTTGTATTACTACTTATTAAAGATAAAATTTGATGTGTACATTTTAGGTGTTCTTATTGGTGGCTGTGGTCTGGATGCCATACGATTGCGACCAGCTTTGATATTTCAAGAACGTCATTCCGATATATTTTTGGATAACTTAAGACAAGTACTACGAGAAATTCAATAAATCTCATTTTTTTATTTTATGTAAATATGGAATATTTGTGAGTTTCAACAAATTCCTGAAGACATGTTTGACTTTATAAAAGGATATAAATGCTATTATGATTGAGAAGTTTATATATTTTTTTGAATCCGTAATCTATTTTTTGATAATTATTTGTGAAATAATAATCAACGTCTTCCAGATTTATGAATAATGCTTGTAATCTCAATAAAAATGTGTATGCTAATTGCAGTTTTATTAATCTCACGTTATTTAAAAATATTTTGAACTAAATATAATTTAATGAAAATTGCACATTGTAGATTCTATGATTTAAAATGTGATCAATTAATCAATTTGAAATTATACTGAGGTCGTTCTTCAATCTTATGGTATATTGAAATAAATTGTAACATTTACATATTAAAACGCAAATTTTCATGTACAAGTTATATTTGCAAATTGATTCGGAAAAGATAGAAAAATCATATGAAGAATATAAATATATTAATGAAAGTGCAAACTATTTGAAGAAATAATGATATCTACAATGGCACTAACTAAAAAAATATGCTATTTTGAACTCTGGTAGAAATCTTAATCTATTTATTCAACATAAATACAATTAAAAAGTGTTATAACCACTTCAATAAATAAACAATCTTGGTCTTCATTAAACTAAAATTTCATATAAAAATTTACCTATAACGATAAAAATGCTCGATAATTATTCACAAATTAGTAAACGACATCTTATTTACAAAATTTCATGCAGATTTTCAGCGGCACTAGAATCATTTTCTGTTCAATTAAAAAATCTCATAAATTACAAATATAATAAAAGTGAGATCCATGTATATATTCCACTGAAAATCTTAAATAAATCACTACACGTAAACTAAAATGTAACACTAAAATGTCTGTTTGTCACTTTACAAAATTAGTTATTTTCATACAACTTTTCCCTTAAAAATTTGATTTTATTAACGAAATAAGCCTCTAATGATTCAGCACATTTAAAGAATTGAGACTCTTTGGGATTGTAATAACGACAGTTATCAAATATTTTTGTCATGTCACCGATAAACTCACTTAATTTTTTATATGTGTGATTGTTTATTTTTTCTTCTATTTTTTGTAAATCTGAAATGTCGAAATTAAAATTATTGATATAAAAATGTACACAATCTTACCCATTGGTTCCTTTATAACTTTATAATAGTCTGGGGCTTCCGTAGGATCAACAGGTTCCATAAAAGGCCAAGCACTTTTATGAGACTAAAAAATAAACTTAAGAATAAGCAAGACACAACGGTAAAACAAAAATTAACCTGTATTTGCTTTATAAGCTTTCGAAGACCGTCAAAATCTTTATGTGAAAGATCTTTCATATTTGCATAATTGACAGAGGAATTTCTTTGACAATTTGGGCAAATATACTCGTCGATGTTATCAGCTTCTGACTGTAAAATACCTACACATCGACCATGGAACCAATCTTGACATCTGTCGCAACAAATATAAAATCTAAAAACACACATTTTAAAAAGTTTTACACACACTTGTTTCGTTTCATACTGAGATTCATCATAAGGCTGTTTGCAAAGACAAAATAATTCTTGAGTATCTCTGGCATGTTTGCACTCTGTACAAATAAACTCTGACATGGTCTTACTGCTCTCTTCGGTAATACCGACACAATCACCATGAAACCAATTATTACATAAATCACAGCCTACATAAAACTTGGTTTCATCATATGGAGTCCTACATATGCAATACAACTTTTCTTTCTTAGAACGAGATTGTGAAGTTGGTGAGACTTGCAATTTTTGAGTTTTCTTATTTTTGTTAACTGTTTTACTACTTTGAGGATACACAGGTGTAGTTGCAACTGGGGTTGATTTCCTTCTACTGCTGCCCGTTCTAACTTCATCTTGTTTCGTACGTTCCAATTTCGTTCTAGCAGCCAATTCGTGACTTAATTCTCTCTAAATACATTTTAATCGTTTGACAAAATTAAATATTTTGTATTATTAGTAATCTTACCTGGATTTCATGTTGCAATTCTTTTTCAAGTAATGCTCTTTTTCTAAGGATATCCTTTTTTAAAAGTTCTTTGTGACGGAAAAGCGTAACTAATATTTTAGTTGTCGCTCGTTTTTCTTGTTCTTGTGTTTCTTTCGATTTTACTCGTGATCTTGGAGAAACAACCGGGACTTTATCTTTTACGGCTTCCACTCTAAAATGTACCATTTAATTGAGTTCTTTTTAACAGAAATTAAAAAATAATTCCACATTGTTTAAGTAACATTTTAAAATTAACAAATAAAAATAAATTGAAAAAACTGAGAGTACATACTGTAGATTAGAATCTTCTTTTTTTGTAATTTCAAGAATTGTTCTACTAGGTCTACTGCGTTTCGGTGTGTCCAAGACCCATTCTTCATCATCGTTCTTAGAAGCACTAGGTGGCCTTTTTCTAGCAGGTAAACTACTTCTATTGAATGTGTTCGGAGTACTTATTCTAGGCACATGTACAGGAATATCGGGTTCTTGTTTCATTTGTTTTTCTTGGTACCTTTGCAATTGTAACAGTTTTTCTTCTATCTCGGGATTTAAATTTTCTTGCTTTAAAGCAGTTTTAATAGCTGGATAAGGTCAAGAAAAAATAATAAGTAACAATTCAATAAAAATAAAAATAACGCAAGAAAATAGAGAAGATAAGAAAGAGACCCAAAGCAAAACGACTCAAAATAAACGTGAAAAATTTATGAAGGGCATTAAATAAACTCTCAATTTGATTTGATGATTTTATTACATAAATTTGGAATACATTTCAATACACATAAGTAAACTAAATTCGGTCTTTTAAGATTACTTTAAACTTTTAATACTGATATATGAGAAAAAACAAATTATTTAAAACAGTAAATACCTAAAATAAAATTTCAGTCAAGTAAAGGAGAAAATATATCACAGACGAAAATATTCAAAATAGAAATTTATAGAAAACAAATACATAACAAGTCTTGCCCTTTTTTCTTATTACTAATTGTAATGATTCATGAAGTCGTTTTGCAATGGGTATGTACAATTAGGGTTGTACACTATGACAGAAGGTTGGTATAGCAACATACTTTGTTGAATGTAGTCTGGAGTTACTACAAATTGTTTATTTTGATCATCACTTGTGTTTTGTGTTTGTGCTGTAACTGGCCGACCAGCTTCCATATTTGCTTTCATTGCTTGTAACAACGCAGATGTTTGCTGACCGTTAACTAATACCTGACGACCGGTGGTCGTGGTCAGAGTTTCATTGCCCTGCAAAGGACAACATTTTAGAATACTTTTTACATAAATATAAAACAAAATGTCTGAATTTAAAAATAATTTATAAAAATTAGAAAATTGAGAAATATTTTGCAAAACATGCAAGAACCTACCTTAGCAACTACCCAACAAAACTTTTTGCGTTGTAAGTACGTTCTTTTTAACTTATTTCTTCTTATCAGGCCTTGTTCTAAGTATACATACATTTACTTCGTGTTAGGTATTAATATTGTTATTGAGGATAAATTATTTCTTATATGCGTAATTTTATTTTTCATAGTCTATTTAAATGAATCCAGTTTAAACAGAATTTTTTTTTGATGCGAAAATTATTTTAAAAAAATTATGTATTCCAATTCAATTTGTGTTTATAAAGCATTAAATAACACAGTTTTGTTTTAAAAATTTATTATCTTAACTGTTTTGACAATTTAAACATTTTCAAGAATTATTTAATTCTTTGTAAATTAAATTGTCAAAACAGTTATAAAGTATACCTGTAAAACAAATACGGAGGGTGTTATTTAATACTTTATTAAAATGTTTCACCAAGAATCTCTTGCAATATTTATTATTCTTATGTCTTGCAAATATTAATAAATCAAACATTTTAATAAACAGATAGTAATCAGAAACAAACTCATATATACATATATTTTTCGTTGTAACTTTTAAATCATGCCTCACAATGCAAAGGAAATCATCAATTTGTCAATCTTTTTTTTTTTCAAATATAAATGTAAATCATTATCCAGTCACATGCAATATGTACAAATTGTGCTTGGATACAAGCACAATTACAATTACAAGCAATTAAAGCATAACAACAAAAGGATGGATAAAAAGCAAAACCAAACCAAAATGTTAATAGAATTATTTTATTAGAACTTGTTAATACATTAAAAGCAAAACAAAATAACAAGCAGTGAATTAGCCATACATGAACTTTTGATTTGGTTTCCTTTCGCCTATCACATTTAAACAGTCAGTCATAAAAAGCATCGTCAGTCTCAAATCAGAAAAAACAAACGTTCATGTACAGAAACAATTACCTAAAATTTACATAAAGAGGGAACAATGTAAAAAAAAAAACAAAATCATAAGTTCGATGCAAAAACGCTTGTCAACACAAACACAAGATTAATTAAAATATGATGTAATAATATGAAGTTCGATGTTCTTTCATTATCATTTATACGAATTATCCTACAATAACAACAACACAAATCAATGCAACAAGATGATTGAAATAAATTATAAATAAAATGGATTATAAGTTACGTGGTAGTATTTGTTGTAAACATTAATCTTAAATTATGACAAGACATACAAGACTAGAAACATAAAAGATCAAAACAACAAAGAACTTCAAGTTACAAATACAATAAAGACAATATTATCACAATCGAAATCTTTTTATACTGAATAAATTCCAATTTACACGAATGTCAAACTTTGAACTGATTTAAGTATAGAGTACCTGGTGAACAGGTTGCACTACCACCTTGGGCTTGGGTTTCATAGGGGTTATGTTGCATACCTGTTGAACAGTTGCGTTGCTCTGTGAGACACTTGTAGTTGGAACAGTATTAGTCTGATTTTGAGACACAGCTTGAGTGACAGAAGAAACTGAAGTTGTTTGAACTGGAGTTAAAGGCGGAGGTTGGGAATTTATATCTGAAGTCTCATTGTTGTTAGGCTGGACTGCTAAATATATTTTTGTGGGGCCCAAAACGCCTTGTTTTCCTGTCGATGCTTGCGCTATAACAACACAAAGTTAAAATGAATATTTTAATCGAAATATCATGTACCTTTAAGTAACTGTTGTTTAACCTGTTGTTGAACAGTTGCAAGTTGTTGTGGTGTGAAGTCTGCACCTTGAAGACCCTGCAAAACGATTCGAGGTCCCTGTTGAGTTTGGATGACTTGAGCAGTAACACATTTAATAACGGTTCCTGGTGGTTGCCCTGCTAATAATTGCTCTTGATCGACTTGATGGCTTTTTTCTTGAGTAAGTTTAGGTGCAGGTTGTTCTTGAACTTGTTTTGCAGGCGAAGGAGTTACGGCAGGTGATGTTTGTGCAACTTGAGGTTGGACTTGACTAGGTGTTAAATTACTAGGAGTCAATTGAGCCACAATCTGAGCTTGATTGTTGCCAGTCGGTCTTATTAAAACTTGCTGACCATTTATCGTAGCAACTTGAACTTTTCCCGATGCAATTTGTTGCGCCAAATTTTGATTATTCACTACTATTTGATTCGTTATAACCTATCACAACACACAATTACGAAATATCAAAATTTAAAAATATAAATCCGTACCTGTTGACCAGCAGTACCACCAATTATTTGATTACCACTAACAACAACTTGCTGTTGAGTGAAAACTTGATTTCCACTAACGACAACGGTACCAGGAGTAGCAATTTTCTGTACAACTGGTGTAGCCTGTTGCTTAACGATAACTTGCTGCCCCTTAACAGGACTTTGTGTAGGCTGCTGCAAAATAGCTTTCACTTGACTTCCTTGCACCATAACTTTACCTGTTGAAGTATTAGGAGTTGTTTTAATGACAGTTTTAAGAGTTGGATTTGCAGAGGTTTTAACTGTTGTGGTTGGTGTAGATGATTGAATTTGAGTAGTCGTTAACACTTGTAATTTGCCATCGGGCATTTGCACAAGCTGTTGACCTGGCATAAGGCCCTTAACTGTGAGTAGACCATCTGGGCCACGTAATATTTGTACGCGTTGTGGCACTTCAGTAGGTTTACTTGATGTAGATGTTGTTGTGACGGCTGAATAAAATTAAAAATCTCGTAATCACTAAAATAAGTACACGTGTGTATTCATGTATGTATAACCTACCTGGTTGTGTTATTTGTATGTGCTGTATAGGCTGTCCAGATGTAGTCTGCACCTTGATAAGCGACTGTTGGGCGTTCTGCATTGCTTTAGGCAATATATTGGCGGTGCCGGTAATGACCCGAGTTGTACCATCTGGTGCTTTAGTCATAAATATTCTACGGCCAGTAAATTTGTTGCCTGTACTATTTGCTGTTAGAAGCGATGTGAGCGTGGTCTTTCCCTGTATTGCCTGATTTGGTAACGTAACATTCTTCAATATTTTCATCTGTCCATCGGTGGTGGTTACTAAGAAAATTAAACAATTAAAACATAGAATAGTTGAAAACAACATGAAAATGCATGGAAAAAAATATATATGGCAAACAACGAAAACAAAACAACCAATTTGAACAACAACATACCTTTTGGTTGAATTGGTGTATTGGTTGTTGTTGGTTTAGTAGTTGTACTAGAAGCAGCTTATAGAAAAATGAATTCATTGTAAGTACATGTAGATATTTACAAACATTATTAAATATAATAATAAATTAACGTTTGCAATTTTTATTGATTTTGATAACTTACCTTGAGCGGTACTTCCAACCATTTTAATGATTTGTCCTTGTGGATTCTTTAGTTCTAAAGCACGTTTTTGTTGATGAGCAGCTCTTTGCAAACGTAATTGTTGTTCCATTTTTTCTTTTATTTCTTCAGCACTGGCCTTTCCACTGACTAATGCTTTATTAGGTGTGTCTGAACTGTCAGCAACAGCACGAGCAGGTGGTAGATTTCCAGTTCGACTCCTAGTGATAACTTGAGCATTAGCCTTCTCTATCCTGTAGTGAACACACACAGCAGGATGTTAGTGGGGTACATGCAAATAAGTGAGCCTCTACAATTATCAACAACATGCAAGCCATTCTATATACAAATTGGATTGATATATTTTGCTACAAAATAAATAAACATACCCCATGATTTCAAGTGCGTTGTTTCACACTTTAATTAAGAAAATAAAACTGATTGCAGCATAAAAGTTAATGTCTCATGAAGTTTGTAGTTTTGACACTTGTTAGAATTATTGTTTTATAAATTATTATAAATCAAAAATATAGCTGTGTGAGTTCTACATTTAATTAAGTCTTTTGAAAAAAACATCCACAAATAACAAAATAACAACAAAACCATCTGAATGGATGTAATTTCAAAAAAAAAGCAAAAATTTGCAAGTTTATAATAACTGAATAAACTTACTTATCTCCATATTGCTTAATCTCCCACAAGTCAAGCTTATCTTCATCAACCCATTCTTCAGTAACTTGTGGATCTGTACTTTGTGGCGATTCTGGTCTTTTTCTTTTCCTTAATCCACTTCGAATTGATGTAACCTCTCTGACAGTTTTAGGCAATTCCAAAGGTATAACAACTTTCCTTCTTAAATATTGAGTTTTCTCCAAAAATTGTCCCATATGTCTATGTTTTAATAATTCTAAAGATAAAATTTCAGTTTCCGTAGTGATTTGATGTTTACCATCAGTACTGAGTGGCTTTGCTTGCATGTCATCCCATCTCAGGCAAGCCCACAAAATCCTTAATTGTAAGGCTGCCGCCGCCAATGATTTTAAATTGCATGTACGATACAACCAACAAGTTTTAAATAATGGTCTTGAACAAGGATATGGCCAAACCTTGTTGTTTGGTTTTGCTAAAGCGTGGAATCCATTTATATGTAGTCGACCTGCATGTTTTGCTAGTTTGCAAGCGTCATGTTTAGGAAGAATCAACAATGAACGTATACCTTTTCTAGTTTGAAATGTTGAACAAACTGGATATTTTACTACTTGTCGCTTTTTACGTTTATCAGTAGATACACTGACTATTTTTTTTAAATAAACCTTTCCTTCAGTTGATGTTGTAGAATACACTCGTTCTGTACCGTCTTCGGCATGTTCTGTTTTTACGACTCTTTCTTCTCGCTTAACAGATGATTTATAAGCGCAGAATCGTCTGTTTTGCTGAGCACTATAAACAGTTGATTTAGCATTCAGTGTTTGTATTGTACGTCCTGATCCATTAATATTAGCAGACAAAGTTACTGAATCTGTAGTACTTTTAGTTGCTTCCATGGATTTAACAACTCCATCAACAAAAGTCTGCTGTGTTGTTAAAGTAGTTGTAGTAGTTACTTGACTTGTTAATGTTG
This sequence comes from Lethrus apterus, assembly GCA_018397195.1. Lineage (NCBI taxonomy): Eukaryota > Metazoa > Arthropoda > Insecta > Coleoptera > Geotrupidae > Lethrus > Lethrus apterus. The sequence continues at coordinate 18,421 of JAFFZR010010968.1, read as the reverse complement.
TAATAACAGATTTTTGCTCGTTTTGAGAACTACCAAGAATCATTTTTTTAATGTCATCTGGAGACATAATGTCCATATCAACATCCTCACTTTCACTTTCACTGTGCACCTTAACTTTCTGTTTTTTAACTGGAGGTATTGATACATCACTTATATTATTTAATACAACCGACACCTTACAATCATTTAATTCTTCCTTTTTTACATCGAGTACATTTTCACGAAATGGATCAACTTTCTTAGGTACATAAACCATATTTACATCATCAGCACATTCTTTTGCTGTTAAAACAGCCTTTGCTAGATCTTTACAAATTGAAGCTTCATTAGGTGGTTGTTTCGAGATATTGTTTTGGGGTTCTGTTAGCTTTTGTTCTAAAATAGATTGCTTTTTTTGAGGTAATAATAAATTTGGCAATTTTATTCCCGTTGTGGTGTTTGTGTGTAAATTTGCTTTACGCAATAGAGCCAGTAATTCCCTTCGTACTTTATTCCTTTGTAAACATAAAGGAGAATAACAATTACTTGTTAATGCAGATGAATTACTATTACAACCTTTGGAGTAGCATTGTAAATCTTTAGCTAATTTTGATATTGATGTATAATGCAGTCTTAGAGCCTGTATTTTCTTTGCTATAGTATGAAGCATATCTCTGTTTACAGCAGTCTGAACTGTATTCATAGAAGCTACAACTTTACCACTCATCATGTTATTTAATTGTTTTTCTAAACATATATCACCTTCCAAATCAACATCATCACTTTCAACATCAACTGCTTCATCTTCATTGTGGCTCTCTTCCGGTTTAGCGTGAGCAATCTTCTTTTCCTCCAAAACCTTCAACTGTGTTCTTCTCGCAAGTAAATCATCAAGTTTACTTTTCTTTGCAACTTTAGGGTAAAGCAATCGACCTGGAGTTACAAGAGCTTTTGTTATATCAATTTCTTCAAATTCTCTAACTTGGGGAACAATCTTTAAACCCTTTAATGACGCAGGAACTAAAAAAAAAAAATACATAGATATTTAATTTAAAATGTGTAAATTATGAGATAAAAACTTACTGTCATCATCATGTCTTGGATAATCTCCACTATCATTTTCAACTTTAATATCACAACATTCTCCTTCTATTGAAAACTTTTTCATTAAGAAATCATGCATATTTGGATCAAGTGCGAGAATTTTCAATCCTATTTCATCACGTACTTGCACCATTATTTTCTGTGGCCCTGACATCAAACCTAACTCTTTAGAATTAACGATCCTATGAATCCTGGCTGATGATATCCAAAGCCAACCCCAACGACCATGAATTCGGTACTCTTCACCTTTTTGTTTCCATAGTTGATGCTTAAAACCCATTGTGTATTTCACATAGCCTGATATTATTAATCTATTACGTTCTTCTTCTTCTTCGCGCTCCTTTTTCTCTCTCTTTTCAATTTTTTTACGTTCTTCTCTTTCTGCTGATGTTATCCTCGATAATTTTATATGACCAAGTTGTTCATGCCAAACATTAGCGAAAACAACAGGTTTTATGCAAACCTGTAACACAATTAAAGCTCTTGCAAAGTCCTTTGGTTGTTGACAAGCTCCAACAACACTTAACCAATTTTTTCTAACGTATTGCCAATTTGGATGCATAAAAGGTGATTGTATTGCTTGCTCTAGTTGTATGATAGTTTGTCTCAATGTATTCAGTAACAGAGTTTTGTTACCACTGATACTACCAACCCATTTAAACTCTGATGCTGTTGTTAATGAAAATTTATGTGATAAATGTCGCTTTTTATCACGTTCTTCATTTCGTTGAGGCTTATTCAGTGCAATTATGTTTGTTGTGAATTGATTTACGTAAGATTTAAATTGGTTGTCCATACCTAACTTGTATAGGTATGTTCCATTTGCTATCTGACTAGATTTCAATCTCGTCATTCTTTCATCATTTTTTTTATCTGGATCTTCACGATTTAATATCGCTGTTGTTCGTCGTCGTAAGTCATCAATATTAAAAGTTTTCCCCAGTACAGTTCCAGTTTTTGATCGAGTCGTAATATCTTTTTCTTTGTCTGGATCGTCTTCATCTTGCAAGTCACATTGTACATCTGTATTAGAAATTACTTTTGTGGAAACCGTTGTCGTTGTAGTGGTCGTAACTTCAGTGATGGTCGTTTTCAAAAAATTCGTCGTGGTTTTAGTTTCGAGTGAAGTTGTGGCCAACAACTCTTTATTCTCAAATGGACTTGTATTTTGCGTCGTTTCGTTGGAATCCTCGTGCATTTTCGCCACCATATCTTCAGCGTTTTGTTTTTCTTTTTCTTTACGTTCTTCCTCTAATTTTTCTTCAATTTCTTTGTTTGTCTTTATTATTTGTGCTGAAATAAAAATAGTTAAATATAAAATAAGATTACAATATATGGAAATTATATTTTTTATATGCTTTTTTCATTTTAAAAAATAAAAAACTTTCATAGATTGGAGACTAAATATTTCAATTAAAAGAACAACTTTTCATGTTTATTAAAGGACATTGGTTACACTAATTAACTTCTTTTATAATTGTTTCAAAACATAGTTTTAACAAATTAATGCCGTTAATATTTTAATACAATCTTTTTATTAACTTAACTTTCAATTAGTTTCCATATTGGACACACATAAACTAATTGGAAACTTGATATTAATCAAATACACAATCAGGGCAGAATATACTAATTTTAATTACTAGACTAGTAATTAATTATAGATAACGTATGATGTCAAGAAGCTTTAAACTATCTTATAAAACACAAAAAATTATATCTATCATTGCTGGCTGTCTATATATCAGCCTATACAGTTTGAGTACTTTGAGCTGTTATAACTAATTGCAAAAAAGTATATATAAATAAACATTTCATACCATTTACCACTTCCAAATAACTCTTTTTATTTCCCTTAAATTGATTTGTGAGTTTCTCAGTCAATTCCATCTGTCGTAAAATCTCTTCTTTATAATCTTGTAATTCACGATACAAAGAAGCCTCCATATCATTATCATCTAACACCTTCAGCAATTCATCAAACTGAACACAGGTACTGTAATACCAAATTTCGCCATCTTCGCTCTCACTAAAACTTTAAAATTTTAAATATTAAAAGTCTATTTAGTTGATTAACTTACACAAATATCCTTCGACAAAGGAAGAAATATTTTCTGCCATATCGATCAAAACCAAGGTGTTCTTGCCTCGAAAGCTGTCCCTGCTTTTCTAAGTCGAGTACACAGTCAACTACACCGTTGACTCTATGAGATCGACATATGTTGCATTGCCAATCTTCCTCGGGAACATCAACAAGTGGAGGATCGACACATTCAAGATGATATACAGCCGGACACGTCTCACAACACAGAAGATCACCCAATTTATGACAGACTCTACAGTGGTCATCATAATGCATGGGAACTGTAAAGAATATAATTTATAAATTACAGTTCACGATGCAACAATTGAAAAATCAATACAAAGTTTACCTTCACTCAATAAATCTTCACGAACAGGATTTGTTGTTAGAAACTGATCTGTTAAAAACTGTAAAACTTTAATCTTGTCTTCTACATTACAAAATGGATAATCTGTTGTGTTTAATATGTTGAGAACATTTGCATCAAAACTTTTATCACTTTCAACATATAATCTGAGGTTTTCCGGCCATGTCATATAATCTAACAAATATAAAGATATATTAATACTATCTTTCTGATCAAGAGGTCCAAAATGAGTCTGTTGGGAATCCTCTTCTCGAAGTAAAGCCTTTAATAGCATTATATGCACTTCAGCTATCAAGCTGTTTTGATCATCACACACAAGAGCTGCACAAAAATCTTCCAGCCTGAATGGCGATAACCGAACTAAATTTCTAAAATGTCTTAATACTTCGTATATGCTAACTACAGACATGATATGTTCATGTGGAACTAGCAAATCATCCGAACTTTTTGGTAGTTCTAAATATGGTAATACGCGATTTTGTAGCCACAGTGGATCTGGTGTTGGTTGGCGAGGAACACTGATAGTTCTGCGTGGCGTTCCACTAACACTACTATACCCACTGAGTGAAAAGTCACTATCACTTGTAGCTCCAGCATCGATAGAATCTTCAGATTCACTTCCTGATAAACCAATGTCATCTTCCAAATCACTTTTATTGTCACTTGATTCATCACCAAAATCCGAGCCATAGTGATATTCAGAGTCATGATAGTCCGCTGCACTGGGATTATAACCTCTTCTTTGGTAGGTCGAACCAACATATCCACCTCTTCGACCAGTTCTATGTCCATCTTTCCCCCTAATTCGAGTGCTGCTTCTTCTTCCTGCATCACTTCCTTGAGGTGATGATGGTCTGGATGGTGTGGGAGTACTAGGTTGAGAATCTGAACCTTTATTGTAATTTAATAAATATTTTGGTTTTTTGAGTAAATGATACTGAAATTTTTTAGTTCTTTCTTGAACTTGCACTTTAGGGGGTCTACCCCGTTTTTTCACACCTCTTGCCGACATTGTTTATTCTAGCTGTCATTCATATGGACAGATACACGTGGTGTATAATGAAAACAAGGCTTGTATACAAATACGAATGTCAAAAAATTCACTTAGAACGATTCATGGTAGTCTGTTCATCGTTTCGCCATTCTATTAACTAAGTCACGTGACGAACGAGAGAACACACATTTTACGGGTCTGTTGTTTGATTTTTGTACATATATTGTTGTTAATAAATATCACTCCACACATTTAACAACGCTTCTGGTGTAAATCACTCATTACGCCATAAGTACGCATACAATACCCCAATGACGCGACCGCGAAGTGAAAAAGAACACCTAACAAATGAAGTAACGAGCGTTCCTATTGGCTGATGGCTTGGCCGCCATGACAACTTGCAACTATAAAATTTTACATGCCCAAACAAAATACACTCTTAATAAGAAAATAACGCAAATTAACAATTGCAAGATCCAGATTTGCAATATTCGACGATTGTTGCACACAGATTGATCGTAAATCAATTTTGCTTTACGTCCAAACATCCAATCCAAACGCCAGTCGGAACCACTATATTATACACCAGATGTCGCCAGCGCAGCAATATACATATTTTTAAAAATAATCCCACACGAAGACTTCCTAAATCCAAAATTTTATTTTTCAAGCTTGACATTGTAACAGTACAAATAAATTAAAGTTCGTTCGTATTTTTTCCTTAAATGGAGTAATTTCCGTTTTGAAACGGAAACACGTCACATTTATCGGCTGCGATGCGATAACCGTTCCTACAACATACATGGGCGACTCGTCGTTTTTTGAAACATTTTCTCAAACCAACATAACCGTTTTATAATTTTTTTTATATAATCACCATGTAAAATAAATGAATATTTTTTATTTATTAATACCACTCTCACACATGAATTTTAATAAAGTAACTTTATTTATTACACACATATTAACGAACGTCATTGGGTTGACATTACGAACTCTGCAAATTGATGAACGATACGAAAACGAAACGACAAAAGTACTTAATTGAAAATTGTATTTTCCTAGACATTACGAAAATGAACGGGCCGTTAAAAATGTATAAATTAAAACCGATAATAGACCACGAATTTCGAGTGGATTTGCCCAACTGCATGTACAAGATGAAAAACATTCATGCTGTAAGAAATGGCACAGTGATTGGGGAAACGGATCCCGTTTCGACGACGAACGAAAATTTGGAAACATTCGACCAGGTTATTCAGTTTTTAAAGGTTTAAAATGTCATATATTTATAGCTTGTTATCATCAACACTTTTAAGTAATAATTAGCACATTAAAGCCCCTTTACTCACCATTATTTGGTCAAAATTTGCTTGCATGACACAACAGCTATCAATTTTTGTGAACAACTGTCAAGTAACTAAATGTACACAAAGGAGGAAATTCATGTCTTCCTGCTGACTTTCTTTTGTCACTTATTAATTATTTTAATTTGGAACCAATCGAAATATTCATATTCAGCACACATTTTGTATTAAAATTAACATTATTCTTCTCTAACTCATAATAAGATTATTAAAGTTATCAAATTCAGAACAACCAACAATTACCCGAGATGGCTGCTTTACTCGCAAGACAAGAACAAATTCTACAACAACTAACAGAGCTCAAGAATCAAATGATCACCTTAAAAGATTCACTTAAAATTAATAAACCATCGAATTTATCTGCACCCATCACTGGTCACATAAATGTAAGATATATTAATAAGTATTCCATAACCTTTCTATAACCATTTTTTATAGATACCTTCCGATATTGTAATTAACGTAAGTCCGATGCATCCACCATATTATCTGTTAGCTGTACAGAAAATGTTGGCAAATAACGTATATTTAAAAATTAGAAGTTATCTTCATTCCACAGTCAGTGCTGTTCCGGAAAACGTAATTAATCTTGTTGAAAAGCTGGAAAATTTTACACCACAAAGTAATAACGTACCAGAATTTAGTTTGAGAATTATATGGAAAGATGGTAAGAATCTGCATTATCTTTTATTCGATGAAAAATTAAAATATTTGTTATGCTTATATTTTTTGACACTTAAAAGTCGATGTATATGGTTCACAGAAAACATATACAGAAATTAAATTTAAGATTACATATTCACGTTGATTCAACTTTAAGTACATTTCTGTATTTTCCTAGATTGTACAATGTTGTGCTTTTTATGTGCAATTTTGGGTGTACACATGATACACTAATTTTGAATTAAACCGGTGAATGTAATAATATCTTTGAAAAAATGTTTCGTTTTCTCTGTTTCAAATGTTGCATTTAATGACTGCTGAAATGTTAACAAATTTATTGTTTTCTGAGATTTTTTTAAACATTTTTGATTACTTTTAATAACATTCATTAAAAAATGTGGATTAGGGCCGTTACAAGGAAAGGACCATTAAAACAGTAACAAGTTAATATTATTCAAAATTTCAAAAGTTGTTTTTATACATCATATTAATTTAGACGATGTTAAAATTATATGGATTGAATGCAAACTTGATTGCCAATTTTTGTATTGGTTCTATATTAATATTATTATTTATCTAATTTTTACTATATTTATAAATGTGTTTCCAGTCGACTTTGAAACAGAACTGATTGTGTCAAAAGTACCTATTTTGGGAGAAGTAAATATTTTGCGTTATTTGGGAAGAATAATCCCCGCTTTAAATTATGAAAGTTCCAATGTTTTCCAAGTAGATTCATTTTTGGATGTTTGTTATTTGCTCGTACGATCAAAAACCAAGACGGAGAGAAGTAGTCTCCTGTCGTGTCTATATAAGAAGCTGGGAAAGTCCGAATGGGTGCTCGGTTCTAAGAAAATGAGCATAGCAGATATTGCACTTTATTCAACTTTGAAACAAATACCTACAAACGAAATTAACGTCAGTATGACCAGATGGTTAGAAAAATGTGAAAATAAATTTGAATAAAAAAAAAAATATATTCTCGAATAAAGTGCTATTTGAATTGAATTTTATCGATATCTTTCCCAAGCTACACTTCTTCCCTTTCAAAGTTTCTTCCATTTACCTTTTTCAATACAATTTACATAAAGTACATTGTTTAACAATACTGTGACATACACAAAAAAAAAACAAAAATTCAAGTAGAATCACAGATTTATTCAACAAACAATTACAAAATATAATAAATTACATAGATGAACCTAGGGCAGTGTAGTTTATTAAAAAGACGAAATTACAAAATTTATTCATTGGTAAAATCCTTAAATCTAAACATAATTGTCATCCTCACACACATTTAAAAATGTATTAATGAAAAAACAGATATCTTGCATTCAAATTACATGGAAAGCTTGTGTAAGTTGTAACATGTCATGAAAATTACAATGGCTTTCAGATATGAAGATTTGAGCTTGTTAAGTGTGAAATGTATAAAATTCTATGAAAAATGAACAGCATAGGTAATTACATAAAGTAAGTGTTAAAGTTAGAAATCACAATTCTATTTAAATTTATTATTAAATTAATTGTAAACCGATATATTAGCGATGAGAAAAGGGACAATTGTTTTAATTTTCTAATTTATATACAATCACGATTTGTTAATATACATTTTTAATTGTTATTTATTTTACTAAAATGGAATAAGGTATTGATAGAAAAGGTAGAAATAAGAAACAAAGATGGAAATATATACAATGAATTACGATTATTCTTAAAAGTAATACAAGTCTTTGTGAATGAATAACCATACTAATTCTATTTTTATAATTATCACTATAAATAGTTATGCGATTGCATTTTGACGATATTCTTTTGTACCAAAATCACATAAAGAATAAAATATTTTAGAGTTCAGTTTTTGAGAATATCACCAAAATTCACAAAATTGGACCATAATTTTTGAAGATTATATACAAATAAAAAAATTAATACATTTAGAGCAACCATTAAAATCACTTTGGATTGAATTTTCTACATTTTAAACATTTATAAATAAAAAAAAAATGTAGAAAATATTAAATTTCTAGATTATACAAAAGATGAAAATCCAGGTAATGGTGCACGAGATCTAGCCATGTTATTCATAATTATCTGTCCTCCATTTAAACTAACCACTGCACTACCTTCAGGTTCCGAATCTGTATAACTGGAATAATTACGAACAGGTTTCTGACGTTTCCATGACTGTCTCAGTGAATCATTTACATTTGCATAATGATTTACAAATGAGTGTGGATCCGATCGAACACTTTCGTTTTCACTTTCAGAACCCTGCAAAAAAAATGTCAGAAAATGTAGAGTAGTTTTATAAACTAACCTGTGAATCACTTGAACTAATTTCTGAAGGTTTTTCTGTTACACTGCTATCATCGGGATTTTCGTCGTATCCTTTCAAACTTTCTTCATCAGAGTGGTAGGCCACTGAAGCTGGAGAAGGTCTAGGTGGTGATTTCCCTAACATAGGAGGAGGTTGTTGGTGTACTGGTTTACGTGCTAAAGTGCTACGTTTACTCATTGTTCCTAAGGAACTTAAATTACCTCCTCCGTGGCGCGATCTGTACAACTCCATTGCTAACTCTTGACGATCATCCATCGACATTGCCATCGATTCTTCTAACGTTTTTTGCGCCTCTTCTGAATAAAATTCTAATTTTAATTAATGAATATCAAAATAATAGCAAGCAAGGATTTATAGTATTTACTTCCAAATAAAAAAATTACTTACGTTTATACTTGTAACTTTTGCTTTTAACGCATAATATCGCAATGACAGTGATAATGATAATTATTGACAGAGCAGCTAAAGCAACCATAAACCATGTCTGTCTGTAAAATGGTTTGTGTTGCAAGTAACCATATTCCAAATATAACTTGGAAGGAGTGAGTACGGCTTCGTCCGAGTATGCTGGATAACTGATACCGAATTTATTGTATGGAATGACGCGGAAGTTGTATGATGTCGATGGTAATAAACTTTGGTATGAAACAGTAAAATCTTGTAAGGGACCATTCGTCGTCTTTACCACTATCTGCCATCGAGCATCATCTGTAATAAAAACTATAATAGACGTTTAATTAACATTTCTTACACATTTTTATTCAACTATAAACAGAAAAATTTACGAAGATTTGACAAATTATCCTTTTGTTTGTACATTAAAAGAATTTACCTTTTCGTCTAGATTCTATATAATAACCTAGAATTGGTCCTTTTCCTGAAGGTCCATTCAACCAGTGTAGCTCAACGCTTGATAACGTTTTCAATAATGTTAATTCTTTGGGTGTTCCTGGTGATCCTTCTTGCGGACCCGTAGTTACGTTGCTTGAAACAGCTGGTCCATAATCTAAAGTTTGTGCCCTTACAGTGAACGTATAAGTAACTTCCTCTTCTAACGACTGCACAAAAAGACTAGTGGTGGTCACTTTCTGCTTGACTTGTTTACTAAATTCTAAAATAAAGCAAAAATGAAAACATAACCTCAACAATCAAATCGCTCACTTTCGTTTTGTTCCGTCGTTTCGTAAGTAACGATGTAGCCGATGATATCACCGTTTCGCATTTTTGGTGGATCCCACGAAACGTTCAAGCTGTTCATGGTGATATCGCTGAATGTAAGATTGACGGGAGCACTGGGTAGACCTTGTAAGGTTTTAACTATTATTGGATGTGATCTGGGTCCATCACCGGCTGGATTAAACGCTAAAATTTGTATCCGATACTCCGTATATTTATCTAAAAATACTAAACTATGCGATGTTGATGTAGCTGGGACGACTTCGATTTCTTCTTCTATTTTTTTATTCAAAGGGATTTCTTGTGGTGAATTAGTTACAAGGTAAAATATCTACAAAAAAAATAATGAAATCGTAAATTTGAATTAAATTGAAAATATACTTTGTATCCTAATAATTCTCCATTTTGCATCTTTTGTTGTGGCGGCTTCCATTTTAAACGTACTTCCGTCGATGATAATGCTTCACCCTCCAAACCTCTTGGTTCACCTGTTGGGACTGCTTCTCCTACGTAAACGGTCGATGGAGGACTCGCAGGACCTTCACCTTGTGAATTAAATGGTACAACTACTATTTCATAATTCCGGTCTTGAAGTAGTTCACTTAAAACCATTTTATTTGCCTGTAATTTAATTAATTTATTTTTATTTTTTAAGAATAAGTTTACGTACATTAATGCCCATAATTTCTTCCTTTGGTGTGGCTTGTAAAGCGGTAGGAAAGTCAGATACTGGTTGGAAGACAACACGATATCCACCAGTACTGACATCCCCGCTCCAAAATTGTTCTTCATTTGGTTCCCAATAAACTTCAACACTTGTTGTTGTAATTGGGACAACTTTAACACCACTAACACCCTTGCTTGGTGCTAAAATTACAAAATTGTATAATTTTTATAATTTTAAATTTCAGTATATGACGAATTTTTTTTTGCAATTTTTTTATTACCTGCCGGATAGGTCCTAATTTCTATAGATTCTGTACTAAACCTACTTGGGCCTATATCATTAGTAGCTTGTATACGAAACTTATATGACGTGAAAGGTTTTAAGTTTGAAACGGTGTACGATGTTAATTGAGGATCTACTCTTTCTGCAAGTGATTGCCACGGACTTTGATTTTCCATTTTTTGCACCGTGTAATACCTATGTAAATAATGTTAATACCAAATTTATAACTTTATAAAATTTAAGATATACCTTAAAGGTGCAAAACCGTCCCTGCCAGGTGTCCAACTGAAAGTTATTTGTTTGCTTTGTATTTGGCTATGACTAATTTGAGGCATAGATGGCGGTTGAGGTATTTCTCGGTTGTTTGTCGTAAAAACTAAAACATGTGCTGTTTTACCCCATCCTAATCTTGTCTGTGCCGTTACGGAGAATAAATAATACATCTCTGGTTCTAATTGAGTAGCTCTGAAATTTTTCAAAATATAACTTATAGGAAGCGCCATTTGAAAATCACCAATATGGATATTGCAAGTGACAAGTGATTTACGTTTCAGGTTGGATTTGAAACATACCTAAATGTTCTATCGGACGGTAAGAATTCCTTTGCATATTTATTACTACTTGCTTGTGTATCATTTAGTTGGTAAGTCACCCTATAAGCTAGAATTTCTCCATTCGGCTCTTCAGGTACGTCCCAAATTATTCTGGCTGAAGTAAATGAAACATCAGGAAAAGAAACATTTGAAGGAGCACCAGGAACTATAAAAACAAAATTAATTCAATTAAACAATAAATATTTTAATCGTACCATCCTCGAAAGTTTGTACCCTAACTGGCGGTGTACTCGGGACTCCATCACCTAATCTGGTATAAGCGAGTACTTGAATATGATACAAAACGAATTTTCTCAGTTCGGTTAAAGTTGTAGTGAATGTCGAGTTACTTGGTATCAATTTAAATTGAACTAAAGATCTAGTATCTGCACCGTAATACACTTTAAAACCTTCTATTAGACCATTTTGGTGTTCTTTTGGAATGTCACCCCATTTAACGACAATTGTTGTTGATGATGTCGCATTCGCAACGACGTTCATTGGTCCAAATGATGGCACTGGGCAAGTTTAATTAATTAATTTTTAATTATGAAAAATGTTGAAAAGAGAAGATGTCAAGGTAAAAATATGTGCTAAGTGTCTTAAGTTCAAAGAGTTGAAAAACGATTGTTTGGAAGCATATAAAAAAAGTACAAGAGGGTCGATATGAAGAACAGGAAAAATAAAACATACTGTGGAAGATTTCTTTTATTTGTAAGAGAAACTAAATACAGTACCTGATTCCCTTGTTCGTTCTAAAGCTCTTGGACTAGGTGTTGAGCTACCAACATCATTGTAAGCTTGCATTGTTATTTCATACAAAGCAAATTCTTCTAAAGCAGAAACGATATGTGAATTGGCAGTGGGATCTTCGATTGTTTCACTACGTGACCTTCCACTTCCTAATTCGATGTATGTTATGTTGTAACCTCTTGGATTGCCAAACCATTCGATTTGTTGCAAAGGCTAAAAATGAAAAAGTTTATTTTCGTCAAAACTGATTTAAGTTAATTACAATCCATCTGACTCTCAATTCTGTCGCACTCATTGCTCTTACGGTGACATTTTTTGGTGGGTGTGAAGGAGGTGCTTGGATTGTTTGAAATTCTTTACTGGGTTCCGATGGTTCAGAAGCACCAACGACATTATTTGCAATTAACCGTAACCTATAAACTGTGAAAGGAACCAAACCGGTCACTGTAATGGTGGTGGCGTCTGGATTGGATATTTCGTAAACTGTAAACCAAGTTGCGTTACGGGCAGTTTGTGCTTCTACAGTCCATTTAGTTATAGATGAATTGCCATCGAACCCCGGTGTATATTGCAAAACTACAGAAAATGCTTCAATGTTGGAAAGTGCTAATTTTGATGGTGGATTAGGTAAAACTGGTTCTACACCCGATTGTATTATGGCCACTTTGGGTACTCCAGGACCTTTTTTAGTCCAAGCAGTTACCTCGAAACGGTAATGTGTTGTTGGTTGTAAATCTTTTACTTTAATACTTAAGGTGTCAGATGAAAGATTTTGAACCTTTCGCGTTTCAGTTTGATCTTTAACTTCATACATAATTTGATAGCTTCTAAGAATTCCATTTATTTGTTTTGGTGGCGACCAGAGTACCTTAACAGCACGGTCACTAACCTCATCAAACTGTAAATTTGATACTTCATCGGGTACTAAAATCATACATTAGTAATGTTTTCAACAATAAGAGGGAAATTACCATCTTCGCTAGTTTTAACATGGATAAATTCACTAATTTCACCATCCCCTGGGTCGGTAAAACATAAAACTGTAATATTATAATCGGTAAATTTCTCCAATCCTTCCATGACAGCAGTTTGTTTTGCTAATGGATCCAACAAATTTGGATGCACCGTCATTCGTTTTGCTTCAACGTTACCCATGTTCTTATCATATTTCCAAGCTTGTAATTTGTATCCTTGATTAATACCGTTGATTTTTTGTGGATCTGGCGGTGTCCACCACATCTGTACGGCAGTTGAATTTAATGCTTCTACGGTTTCAATAATTGGAGGTGCTTCAGGTACACCTTCTCTTGTTTTTATTTTTGCGCCTTCTGTAAATTTACCCACACCTTTGTTATTGTATGCAGCTATTTGTACTATGTAATCCTTCCATGTTATCAAGTCTGTTATTAAATAATTTCTTTGTGCCTAAAACATTCGTATTATACAAATATAAAAAAAATTATTAAAGTAGATACTTCGTTTGTAATGTTCCTAACTGTCCAAGGACTGATATTATATCCATATAATCTGTAGCGTATGATATATCCTAAAATTTGTCCATTCCGGTGTTCTTCTAAAGGTGGTTGCCATTGGGTAATTATTTCCGATGAACTTCTAGCGGATCCAACGAATCCAACAGGAGGACCAGAAGGAGCTGTAATATTATCAGTTTAAATATAAAATAAAAATTAATTAATTACGGAAACATGCAAGCTTTTGACAAGAATTAAAAAAAAATTGATGCAATAATTTAAAAATGTATTGCTTTGGACAAAAATAAAAGCACGATTGATGTATTAAACTGCAGGGAATATGTGTAAAAAAAAAAATTGGAATGATTATTGACAGGGAATTGAAAATATCATTTTTAATCAAACTGAAAAATTGTTTAAAAAAATCATCTTTATAAAAAAAGGTGCCACATAGAACCGTGAAGACAGAAATAAGAATTAATGCTTAATAGAAAGTTTCAGTAATGATTTGAATGGGTATTCATTATGGGATATTTTTCATCATGCTTTATAACTTTATACAAAAATTAGAATGAAATATTCATATAGGGTTGCCAACATTTGCCAAAGACTGCCTGGAGGATTGCCGAAATTGGAGGCAATTCTGATTGGCCAATTAATTAATAAATTGACCACTCAGAATTAATATAAAAATATATACTTAAAATATACTTAAAATTAAACATTAAATAAATATTTCAAAGTAAAAAAAAAAGCAATTCAATGTGTTCATCACGCAACTGCGCCTAATTTTTGAGGGGCAGATAGCTTATATCACACATTCAATTGCATTTATTGTATTTAGCTATTGTTTATGATTTAAAAAATAAATTAGGCCATAATTTTTAAATTTATACCTTTAATTATGTTTCATATATTTTTTAATTGATTAACTTTTATTCATATGTTAATTTTATAATTATTTTTATATTAATTTTTATGTTAATTCTGATTGGTCAATTTATTAATTAATTGACCAATCAGATTTGCCCCCCCCCCCACACACACACACACACACACAATTCCAGCTAACTACCTACAGTGAGATCGAAAAAAAGATTAGTCAAAGTAAGCCATGAACAAAAATCGGCATGTCTTTACTTAAACCACTATTTATTTCTTAATGTCGAGTTGACGTTTGTCAAAAATGTTCAATAGGAAAGTGCTCCTGAAATTCTTCATAACAGGCATCGTAAGAATATTGTCATTCACCGTTTACTGTTTCATTTCCATTTCAAAAACAAAATTCTAAAAGAAAAGCTTTGATTTGTTTGGACAGCATTTTTGACAAACGTCAATTTGACATTAAGAAATAAATAGTGGTTTAAGTAAAGACATGCCGATTTTTGTCATGGCTTATTTGACTAATCTTTTTTTCGATCTCACTGTATAATTTATATAATAATCAAATGTCTGTGGCTATTTTCACATTTAAAACAAAACTATGATTTTTATTATTCATCAATGTTTTTATGCTAATGAAATAAATTCATTTGATATTCAATATCAACAACAAATTGATTATTTCTAACAAACAAAATATTTTTAACATAAACATAACCTCATTTTATTTTAAATTTTCTGTTTGAATTATCACTGTCCTATCAGAGTTCGTTCGTTATTTAACTTTTAAAATTTAAA
>JAFFZR010010967.1:0-47699 GCA_018397195.1 Lethrus apterus | reverse complement strand
AAATAAATAATAGGTATCTTTTGAACTAATTCTAGATGATCATATACATTTCAAAATCTAGTCTTGTTTTCTCAATTACATTTTTTGTCTCAAATTTAAAGCCTAGCTTGAGCCTATGACTTTATTTATTTTACTTTATTTATTTATTAATTTGCGAGTATATTTTACATATAATATTATATGGTTTTCGAATGGAGGGGGGGGGGCGCTAAAAAGGTATTGTGCCCCGGGCGCGAGTTAAGCTCACTACGCCACTGACCAGAGGATGGAATGTTCAAAAAATTAATGTTTAAAGGGCGAATACATGATAAGCAGGATGAATAAAAAAAAAGTAGGCAGCGACTTGAGAAAAATGGGGAACCCAAAATTTTGGAATTAATTAATGAAGATTTAAATAATTTATTATTCTGCAATTGTCATTAATTGCGATATTTCTTCTTTTAATATTATATATTTTGTTTTCTTACGTGTTTATTGACATGTTTCAATCATTTTCACTATCATATAATTTTTGAAATTATTTCTCCAATTCTTCCTCTTTTTATTTTGCAAATTGAAATACTTATATAGTTATACTTATTTTCCCAATTGCTTTTTATTTAGTTTCATTATTATTCACTTTTCCTTTTGCTTATCTTTTACCTCTAATTATCGTTTTAAATCGGGCCTTTTAGGAATTAAGTCGGGAGAAAAGTAGACTAGAATACCAAATACGTTCGTTCGATCAAAATAGAACCTTTTCGCATTGTCGTTCAAATAATTTAATTATCCAAGTCTTTTTCCACTTTCTTCTTCATTTCTCGTCTTCCCTCCTATACTGCTTGTCAGAATCACCTTTGGATTTCTTTTATTCTTTTATTTCTTTTATTCTGTCAAAATACATTCCATCCGTTTTCCTCGGAATATTTTTATTAGAATCTCCCTATCCCATATTACCAAGCTTTCTTGTTCTTAGTGTCCAGGTCTAAATATCACGATCGTCTGCTTAAAGCTTTACACAACCGTAGCTTTAGTCATCGGTTTCCTGCTGTAAACTTTGCTTGCATTTCATCTTTTGTCTTCGGTTTTCTTTTGAATATTTTCCCCAAATATTTGTATTTCGTCAAATTTATATGTTCTTCGTCGTCAGCGTCAACTGATCGTCTCTTGTGAACTCATTTTCTGTTCATGTAAAGTATTTTTTCTTCTTTCATTAATTTACATTCTTTTTGCCGAGTTCTCTGTTTATTATTTCAGATTCTTTACCATTAAAGTTACTATTAAAGTCTTTACCAAGTTTTAAATTAGTTATTTGGGGATGTTTTTTTTAAGGAAACATTTTGAAAATTTGTTAAGATTCAAAACATTTAAAACTTTAAAATGTTTGCTAATTTGTAATTCTTTCTAAAATTATTGAGCAAGTAAAATTTTGGATGGTTTTAAAAACTTTTGTAGTGAAATATAACTGGTTTAATATATTCTTAGAGGTGCAATTTTTATTTTGAAATGGCGCATGCAGTTAGTAATTATGGTACGATTTAGTACCAATAAATCCAATAACAAATTGTATTTAATTATTGATCTACCAAAGATTAATAATACCATTAATACTAATATAAACCATAAAACCTTAAAGGCATGAAAAATTGTATGGTGTAATAAATAAGTTTCTAGATCATAGATATGTTGATGATATTACACAGCCTTCTTCAACACGTTTTTTAACTTGTTTAAAGTTTTTTTTCTCAACTTTCATTTTGTTGTTTTTAAGCGTCGTACAGAAATTAAATAAATTAAAAAGATTATTAACGTACAAAAAGTATAACCTCAACCTTAACTTATCTTGACTGTAGAAATTACTCCTGTGTTCAAGGTAAACCTTACTAACGAATAAACTTAAAATCACTAACCTTGAATCAATTTTGGAATTCATTATGACATCAACAACGCAAACATGTATAATTCGAAATACCAGACAAAGAATTTAATTTATTATTTTAAATGATGAAGAATAAACTAAAATGGAAAAACACGAAATAAAGATTTTTTTGTGGTTTTTTTGTGAATCAAAAATGTATGAAGTAAAAAAACTGAACAGTTCAAAATTACATTTGTATACTGGTGTGATGTATACAGGGCAAAAACGATGATTGTTTTATCACGAGCATAGAGGTTAATCCAATAATCAAGCACAAATAATTAAATAATTCAAAATATTTGAACAAAACGGTTCAAAAATTTGTTTAAAATTGAAGGGCTTGGGCTTTATGAAGTGCAAATAAGGCGGAATTGTTAACGGTTTACGCTCCCTCAATTATAATTTTCAGGTTTCATTTTCTCAAAAAATTCTCAAGATTTAAATTCTAAATAATTACTTCAAAAATTGAGTCTTGATTGTATTATATGATTCGTGGGAAAATTTAAATATTAAATCTTGGTACATACAAAGGGTATTTTTTTGACGTGTGTATCATTAACATGCCTTTTACGTAGAGAGGAGATGTATGAAAGTGACTATGCTCGCCATAATATATTATTAAGATTCCTATAAAGGAGATTATGATTGAAATCTATTATATTTTCATAGAGTATAGATTAAATATTGGAGTTTGTAGAGGTCATTGCCAGGATAATACAAAAATATTGTAATTTCATTGAGTGATTGTTAAAAATAATGTTTTTTTTTTTAAATATAATTTAACGCATGAATTATTATTGAAATTATATGTTTAAGCTTAAAATATATTGCAAACAAAGGAATATATTACTTTTGTTATATATGACCATGATTTTGAGCTTATTTTGACATGTTGTGTTGTTAAATATAATTAAGGATAAGTAAAATACATCGTCTGTGGTTTATTACAGCTATATACTTGAGAAAAGTCTACCTTTTCTTCTTTTTAATGTCGTTATTCATAAAAAGCTGTGTAAAATGTTAAATGTATAAATCAAACTGTCTTCGTGTAGAATAAAAATCGCAAACAGCGAGTACGTTTTTCAATACAAAAAAGATGAAAAAATATAATATTTCCAAGTTTTACAAAAGAAAGTTTTTGATTTCAAGTATATTTTATACTTACATTCTTTTTGCTCTGATACTAACTTTAGATTCCTATATTTTAATACTCGGTGCACATGTAGTATATAAATAGATCCAAATAAAACAATAAAATGTAAAGCCGGTTTAAAATTATATACTATACATACAATTCTACATGAAGGTCTCTTATACTGAATGTTCAACATTATTAATTTAATACGTTACACAGACTCCTTTAAATTTATTAAGAAATTTACATTTTTCTTGTTAGTTTTATTTGTCTCATTTAAAGAGTTAATTTTCCAAGAATGTTTACAAAAGGTTTCAAATCACCTTAGCTATTATAATAATAATACAGTTGAAGCAATAGTACAAGTCTATGAAACGCTAAAATAGTCTAAAATAAAACTGTAATGTTAACATTTTACGTTTAAACATATTTAAAAAGTAATTAACGTTTAACAAAAATTAAAGTTCGTTTTGTTTGCAGCGTGGAGACTAATTATTTATTATTTTCGCATTTATTATCCTGCTGAAATGATTTACAGCAAAAGTTACAAACGTGCCGCCATTTTATAGCCTATAAAGTAAATTTAATTTATTCTTCTTAAATGTATGCAAATTAACAAAAGAATTAATTTTATGTGTAACCATAATGTTTTTTTTTAAATTTATTTACTCAAACTTCAAATTGAAAGAATAAAGTTTCTTGAACCCTAATTCGCGAATTAAATGACATTTATTTAAAATGTCACATATTTTAAATTTTATTAGCAAATTCAAACATAAATAAAAATAATTCCGTTAGATGATAATTAGATAAGAAAATTGGCAAAAAAATCAGTTCAATGGCCGATTCATTTTCAAACTGAAGATTATTACCAAATCAAATAAACATATATGAAATATACCAGCGGCGTAGTGTACATTAATTCCAAAATTATACAGTTAATTAAGTAAATTTTCACAGCAATTTACTAAAAATTACTAAACAAATTGCTAAAAATAAAATGTGTGAATTTACAGATTTTTTTATTGAACAAATGAATCACAACAGCATTTTTAACTTGTTTAAGAAATGTTTTTTTTTTAAATTTAATCCTTGTTGTTACCTCGATAGGACGAACAAGAGGAATAAAAAAATGTAATCAGAAAATTATGATTTTAGTTTATAAATTTAATTTAATTTTAATTTTTTAGAACTTTAACAATTGCAAATGTTTTAAACTATATAAATAAGTTTTACAATATTTTATTTAAAGATATTTTGAACAAAATATAATAATTATTAAAAAAAAAAAATTTTTCCACAGTCCACAGTCCACATTTTAGGAACAATTTAGTTTTAATATTAAAAAATTTTAGTTAAATGTTATAAAAGTTATATCTATTAAATTAAATATATAATTTTATTACGTTAAACTTAAAAATGTTAAATTTCTCGCCAAAACAATAAAAATTTAAATTAAAAAATAAATATGTAATTAAAAAACATAATTAAAACTTTATAAATTGTGTCATTAAATAGGAATTTTAATTACGTTAAATTTCCAGTTTTTCGAAAAAAATTACACGTTTGAAAAATACGCCTAGGTTATTGTTTTGTTCTTCATTTTTATTGAAAAAAGCTTACTAATAAAAGCATTTATGTATAGTTCAATTATTTTCTCATCCCATGAACAAAAATAATGAGTTGTTACAAGTTAAATAAAAAAAGCTAGTTTTAAGAGCTGAAGAACATTAGAATCTTCATCAAAAATGAAGACTAAGGTTTGCGGGGTGCATCCGGTAATCTCTGCACAAAACCAACGGAGCCAGTCTACGGACCTTTAGTACGAAGTTAAACTTTGAACACTACACTCTTAAGAGACTAAAAGCAAGATGCATACTGTTGGTGTAGTATCAAGCATAATATTATTTGTTTTCTTCACAACATCAAATTGTAAGTAATTTTATCCTTGCGTTATTATTAATTCTGTTTATAAATTTTCTTTGATAAACTGACCTAGCATATCGCAATATTCAAACAAATAATGTTAGTATAATTTATGTTATCTTAGTTATTTAATAATTTAATAATTTTAATATAAATTAAGAATCAAGAATCAAGTATTAATGACATGTTAATTACTATAAATAAATTATTGGATGGAAATAAAAACGGAAATAGTATTATACATTCAAAACACGTACAGACTCTTCGGTATTATTATTCCTTCCCTTTACAAATGATTTAAGTACCTTGTTTGTGACAAGCTTATATAATTAATTTAATTTAAAATTTATTATAAAAATGTTTATTTTTCCAAATAGGTCAAAGGATAACAACAATACAGTTAGATGGGGTACAATATTTTGTAAGCAGGATGAATCCATATTCACCTGAATTAAATTTCTTCCTATCATATCAATATTGTAGATCGTTAGGTTTACAACTGGCTTCGTTTGAAACAAGAGAAAAGGCTGATTCAATTACACAGTATTTAACCAACGCCGGTAAATTAAAAAATAAAAAAAAATAATCAAAATTATTATAAAATGTTTAAGGATATAACAAATATGATTTTTGGACTTCTGGAAATAATTTGGGTACAGATATGCTTTTATGGATGAGCACTGGTTTACCTTTCAATGCCACTTTTAATTACATGAGAAAACCTGTAAGTAACGAACCTTCAGACATTCCAAATGGTAGTACAAGTCCACAAAGAACGGCCAGGGAAAGGTTTGTATATTTAATTTTGATTTCACTTTCATAAAGAATTGATAATTTTAATTTAATAATTTTAATTTAAAAATTACTCGACGCTTTGTACTGTAAACTACAATATACAAACGTACAAACTTGCTAACAATGGCCTTAACAAATGGCGCAAGTATTTACACACTTTTTCACATATTTGTGAACTGCCGTTTCTGCGACAAACAAATTGAAAAGTCGGATAATTGTATTTTGTTTTAGTGGAAAAAGTGAAGCAATGAAAAGTTGTGTTGCATTGACGGCTCCAAATTTCGAATGGGATACAGATGCTTGTACTGCAGTTAAAGATTTTATTTGCGAACAGACACGTTGCTATTATTACAACTATGGTTCAATTCCTGTGTCCTCTGCGCAGGGGTAAGAAGGTGAGCCCGCACAGCGCCTCACCTCGGGTTCTAATTTCATCAACCTTAACAGTAATTACTCATTTATTTAATTGTTAATCATTTTTTTTTTTTTTATTTAGAATTATAACCCAGGTGGGAGGTAGCATAGTGGATGGGCTAAGGCTATTCTTAGCTAAAAACTAAACTAATTGCTTTTATCTTTCTTTCAAAATATAACCATAATGAATCCTCGTGCATTTTATAATCCCTTACAATCACATATTTCCATTACATACCCAATGTTTTTAGCCAATTTCTTTTAGATTGCAAAAGCCTCATTCTTGCATCCCTTGCCAATCAAATTCTTTATTTTTCAATATAGAAAACTATACCTAATTCATTTTCCCAAATGTTAGTTTTATTTCTTCCTTTTCATCATCTTTTGCAACATGATTCCACCATTTCCACCTATTTATTCCCGTCTGATTTAGAACAATATATTCTGGTCAAATAATTTCTACAATTTTATTTTTATTTTGGCAAAATTGTAGATATTTATTTAAAAATATGCTTGTAGATATTTAAAACAATGACGTATCAATAAAATATTTTTTACGTTTTTTTATTTTATATTTTATTTATTTCAGTAAACCAGTCTATACAACAACATCTACTGTGAAACCATTCACGACATCCACATCACCAGAGCAAAATAAATTTGTTCCTATGGGCATTAACGACCTTATAAATAAATTCCGGCGTACTACTTCACCTACTGAAAAATCTGATGACGTGAATGGTAATACAGGAAAACTGCTATCTGATAAGTCCGATGCAGACATCGAACAATCTACAAATGGACCTTATGACAGCAGCTTTCATTCAAATGTCGAATTGCAAGATGACCCATCAGCAATTTTGGACCATCATAGACGTAACGAAGACTATGGTTCCACAATTGAACCTGATACAGTCACTGTATTTGAACGTTCCTTCAATCCGTCCTCTAAATAATTATTTTTTTATTTATGTACTTCATTTTTATCATATTCTTAGTACTTCATTTTGAATCATTCCATGTAATATAAGTAATAATGTGCCTTGTATTTCTAGCAATAGTTTTATTATTATTTGATATGCAATTATTTTTTTTATTGTCGAAACCATTTTATATATAATAAAAAAACGTATATATAAATGTTTGTTTTAATACACATACCTTTGTCTAATTAACATACTAGTATAATTTTCAACTCAGATTTGATTGTGAAAAATTACTAATTTTTTCAATTTGAATTTGTTAGTTTTGTGTTATAATTTTAGTTTTATAGGAATTTTAAGCCACTGAATTTACCATCAACTACGATAAAACTGAAATGAAGAAAATTCCACAAATTTGATAAATTTTACAAATTGCGACGCCATTTTTATAAAATTATCACATGCGATTTACGTCAAATTAATTTTTTTTATTGTTCTTCCAGTTTATTGCACTTTAAGTTTCAGACTAACCTTGATGTGAGTGAGTTCTTGAAATTAAAATCAAATGAAATATCGTTTCAATATCGATGATAAATATATTAAATTTTGCGTGGAAACATTTTTTTATAATTTATATATACAGTCTGCGCCTAAAGTATGGAATAAATTCAGTAAAGCGAAATAAAATATTTTGGGGAAAAACACTCGAACATTTATTTTATAAAACAACTCATTTTTGCATGAAAGTCGATTATCAGTCATCAACTATTTTTTTAATATGGCAATCCCCTATTTTTTCCTTGATTTTGAGAAATCGTTTCATTATCGAACGGACAGTATAAAAATGTTGCTGTCTTACATAAGAAGTTTTCGAGTAAATGACAAATGAAAGTGAGAAAAATTAAAATAATGTAAAAACTGTGTTGCTAAGGAAAAGCGTTATAAGATTAATTTCTGGAATAGTTGATAACAGAATAGCAGGGTCTTTCTTCTAGGAGAAAGATATTTGAAGTTTTTGCAAAATGACCTTGTTCCAGCGCTTGGAGCAATTTTTCCAAACGACAATGATCCTAACCTTCCAGATAATACCATATGGTTTCGGGTGCTGCATCCCCGCATTATGCGCGCCCTGTACGACATTTTCTGGACATTTGCTTTCCGATGATGTGGATTGGCAGGCAAGGGCCGATAGAATGGCCCTGGTGTTCTTACACCCTATTTATTATTTTTATGCGGTTAAGATCTACGTTAACAGACAACAAAATTTAGCTGAACTAGTACATCGCATTAGAGATGAAATGCGCAGAATTAGCCAGGAAATGATTCAAAATGTACAAAAAATGTACACATGTCAAAATCAAAAACATGTCATTAAAAAAAATTTGTTGACGTAATTATTCCATGATTTTTTCCGAAAAAAAAATATTTCGCTTTTACTAAATTTATTCCATAATTTAGATGCGCACTTGTTTAAATTTTTGTTTGTATTATTGTTGTAAATTTATTTTGCAAACAAACATCCAATTTAAGATGCGAAATGAAGTTTCAAAACGTTCCACGTTTATAATGATATTCCTTCAAACTTCATAAATAACGATAACGATTATTAAAGTAATGAAATTTTAGTTGGCTATTATCTACGAAGTTATTTACATAAAATCGATAAGGTCTAGATTTGGGAAATTATGTGCTTAGCAAACATAACGCCTATTTGTATCGGCGTCAGCTCACGTATGTATCATAAGTTGCCTGTACAAATTACTTACTTTCCATAGATGACACCTTCGGGATTTAACATCGGAATGATTTTGAAAATGTAGTTTTCTCTTGCGATTGTGGCCCTTTTATCTTGTTCATCGAGGAGGAACTCTAATATTCCGTCCATAACCCACGAGGAATTGCTCTCACTTGGATGAACACGTGCTGTAAGGAAAACTAATGGACGATTCTAAAATGTAATTGTTGTATTGATTATAATTTCTTTTAAAGCGTTTACCTCAAATGGTATTTGCAATGATTGTCGATTTCTCGTTGATGTTATAGTTATTAATGGTATTTCATTATATCCATTTATTGTTGTACATAATTTATCAACACGACTATATATTTCATCTGGATTTCTTGTTGTAAAATGAAATAATTTCGTCTAAAACCATGGAAACACATAAATGCTATTCCAATAATTTTAGTATAATACTTACAATCATCCTTGAATATGTGTATGGATAATGATATGCAAAATAACAATAATCCTTAATGTATGGAAAAGTAACAATAAAAGACAATGTGCGAAATTGTTTATTTTTTTCACTGTTCAAATACTCATTCCCGTAATAAATAATTTTTTCTCCAGCCCGTTTCCAACCTGAAAACGTTTAAATTAACTTTCATAAATAAGAGTTAAAATTTTATTTATGAAAAATACCCAAAATTACCCGTATTGTTGATGATATAATCAACAACAGAAAACAAAACAGGCTGCATTCCATAATTAAATTGACTGTTGACTTTTTGAAAGTTGACTATATTGAAGGTGTACGATTGATCTGTCACCATATTGGATACTTGAAAATAAAACCATTGCAAACCATTACATAAATTGATATCTGGAGTTAAATATAAATTGTACTCATAATCACCAATCTAAAATTGAATATGTAAAAATTTCTTTTTAAATAATTAAACAAATTACCTGTTCAGCCATTCTTAAATTTCCTGATTCAAATCTGGACTCAAACATTAAATTCGTAAGTGATTTACGTATTTTGCTGGGATTTGATTTACAACCGGAGGTTTTCAAATCATTTGCTAATACATCTGCTTTGAACGTATTCGGGCTGCAATATTTTATATAGGGATAAGTTATTCTCACATTCACGAAGAAACTTACTTTGGTAAATTTGCCCTTTCAGCATTTGGGTTATCTAAGAGTTCATCTAAATGATAGACTACTTTTCGAGGATATATATCCTTTTCTAATCCTTTCGCATTTTTAACTTTCGTTGTCATATATTCACTAAAATAAAATTATTTCCCATTTAAAATATTATTTATTAATTTAAAAAATGTATTTTTTAATTTTTAATAACTTACGGCGAATAAACATTTGTTGAATAATTTAAAATATCTTCATCTTCTCCGTGTGCTTCTACAATATCTGGATATGCCAAATTATTCATTTTATTATTTCTCCCAATACGATTTTTTATAATGTTATGTAAAGTGTTCCTAGAAGTCAAATTGTTGGATAACATTTCCTCAATCCCGTCATAAATTTTCAACCTTTCACCACAACCTTTAAATGATGGAAAAAATTCCTGATAATATGGTTTCATGCTATAAATTTTAAATTAAAATCAGTGTTTTCTTAATAAGAAACATACAAATTTATATCATCATTTTTAACATATGGGATGTAATCTTCTTCTTTTTC
This sequence comes from Lethrus apterus, assembly GCA_018397195.1. Taxonomy (NCBI): domain Eukaryota; kingdom Metazoa; phylum Arthropoda; class Insecta; order Coleoptera; family Geotrupidae; genus Lethrus; species Lethrus apterus. The sequence goes on along the minus strand of JAFFZR010010967.1, from coordinate 37,176 downwards.
CTCTTCGTCGCTTTCAGATTCTTCATAGTCTGAGGAATTTGACTCATTTTTATCTCTTAAATCATCATCATCAGTATCTTCATTATCGTTATCACTATCATCAGATTGGCTAACCATACTTACTGAAATGAACAGGATAAATTGCTTCAATTTTTAATTTAAATACTAACATCTTTGGACATTACTAGGTAATTTTAAATCAATTTTTATGGGCTTTATGTTCATGTTTAATTTGTTGGCACATCTGTTCAATATTGTATATCCTTTGATCATAGTCAGTGTAAATTTCTGTTCATCTTGTTTTTCATTTTTAACCAAAAAATCCAAAAGCATATTCCAATATTCCAACTTAGTAAGAAATTGTTTACCACTTGCTAACAATAATAAATATTTTAAACATTATTTTATAAGAGCAAAACTTACCAGTTTTTGTTATTCTATAAAGTACTGTCATTAAATATTTCTTATGAATGGTTTTATCACCTTGAATGTTAATTGTGTTTAAAATGAACGTGAAAATTTTTTCACATTTACCCATTATAACCACAGCGTCAGCTACAAAACAATTTTAACGTTTAAAAAATTAAATAATTGAGTTTACCATTTTTTGACATTAATTTTAGAATTGTTACTATTGTAGTTAATTTAGTCGTCATTGGTAGTAACATTGTTAATGAATTAAAGAAACATTCATTGGCGATCAAAGAACAATTTTTCCCTACAATAAGTTTAGGATTAATTTTTTTTTAAATATTTGGTTTATACTTACTGTTTCGACAAAAAACTTTGATAATTGGTAGAAGATTTTGGTAAGTGTCTTTTTGATTTTTGTACTTCTGTATTAATTCTGCTATAAATTGTATTGTGAATGTCGTTACCAATGATGTTTGAGAAATACCTATAAGTATATATTCTGCATAATTTGAATATGAATGAATTTAGGATCTGGCAGTTCGATTAAAATTAAAATTAAATAAAACAACAAAATAAATAAATATAACTTACCTTTTCTCATATAAACACAATTGATAATTTTAAGTAATTTTAAAATTACGTCGTGAATTATATGAACTTTGTCTTCAAAATTAAAATAAATAATTTGAACACATTCAATAATTTTTTTAAAATTATGCGAGTCCCAAAATAATTTCCTTATTGTCTTTCTATCACATTCTTGTACCATATTATTTTTAACAAAAAGGCGATATAATATTTCGATGACATATGTTGTAATTTTAATATGTTTGGAGCCCTAAAATATCATAATTTAAATCAAAATATTTAAATTAGTAATAAAATCTTGAATCATTGAAAATCCATTAATGTATATTCATTATATTGTATGTACCTCTTTGGGTAGAGACGCCAGTACATTGTGAAAATGTTTGTTTATTATTTTAATAATAATCACAATAATGATACAAATATATAATAATGATAATAATAATAATATTATAAGCTTGAAATTTTCAAATAAAATCCAATTCATAATACATTATCTACATAACTGAACAGATGTTTCATATATATTGCCAAGATAAACCTAAACCAATGAAAATAGAACAACTAGAACCGTTGTATAATAGCGAATTATTAGAGCAATTTGATGATAAGCAATTTTAATGTTTCATTAATTTTAATACATGTATGTACATATTTAGACTTTTAAGTATTTATGTATTAGACTTTAATACATAAGTGTGCTATAAGTTATAAATGTTAGGGCACAGCTGCTCAAATTCGTTCAAGAAACACGTGGAAGTATTGGAATCAATCCAATTTTCAGTCAGTGGTTGTGTTTGTTTATCCCTACGTCATTCTTTCTCATGACAGTCATGACCGATTGATTACTTTATCTATATTAATATCATTCGTAAATTGTTATTTAGTATGTATTATAATTCCAAGGTAGGAATTTAAATAATATACGCGTGACATCCTGACATTTTGTTTAATTTTGTTACATGATTAAATTGAATTTTTTTACATTTAAAAGGTTTTAAAAATAAGTAGAAATAAAAGTAATTTATAGGAGAATTTCTCATTTCTTTAAGGGATGTCTTATATCCAAGTATCTTTTACAAATTTATGAAATAAAATCAAACGACTTGTTATATGAACTGTAAGATTTTTGCAATAACTATTTTTTTACTTTCGATCCAGGACTGTAAAATCATGAAATCAACGTAGTAATAATTCAAAAACAGCTTGCATTTATTTCCACATGATTTGAGGTTATTGCCACTATAAATTATAAATAGAAATAAGGAAATACTTACCCTAATAATTTCTACTAATACAGTTGGCAACAAATTATGGTTGCATAAATATTTTATTGAAGAATACGTTGTTTGTGACACTACAACATCAATAATTAATAACTAAAAATAAATATGATGTTTTATTACTTTGCTTGTTGGAAATTAAAACAATTATTTTATACAAATGTTTTAAGTTATCCTCTTGAATTTTTAAATTGCAACATTCCACATTTTCCAAAACAACGATTAATTTATTGCAATCGGAAATGACATTTCTTTCATCTTGAATTCGTGAAAAAATACCCATTAATCATTGTTAATCAATATTAAAAAATTCTTGTATATCATTGTATTTTAACAGGATAAATTTGATAGATTAGTCGAGCAAAACGAGTTCAAACGACAACGTTAATTTAAAATGCTTCCTATAAATAAATTTCGTGTTATTTTCAAGTTCCTTACCATCATTTATCTTTGCTCAGTATAATGAAATTGCATAATTTTAATTTGCTTGCCAACACGATAAATTTGTTCGATACAACAATATTAAATTATAAATGTAATCATGAATTTTATGTTATAATAAAGGAAATTATGTCATAAATTCCGTGTATGAAGACAATACAAACTTTGATTTATGTGCCAAATTTTCTGTTTTATTACTAATCAATTTTTTCAAGTACAAATCCTTTTGTTTAAAAAAGTTTGATTAATTTTTAACTTGTTTCCAATTGTTAATTAATAAGAATTGTGGTTTGAATTATTTGATTGTGGAGTTCTAATTTAAATTGCAGTTCATAGAAAGATTTTATTTTTGGCTTTATAATTTGGCAATATTTTTAATGGAACGATTTGTTAAATTGTGTAAAATGTGCCCAGTTGCTTCCACTTAATTTACGACATTAACATTTGAAAATTTTGGATTTAAATTTCATAAAAATAAATATTATTTATAAAAATTGTGATTTGGGTATAAATATTATAATTTTTTTTATTATATAATAATAATAATATTATGGTGCATAGTGATATATGATTTAAAAATTATGTTACATGCATTTAAATCTAAATGTAAGATTATTGATTTAGTAATACATTAAAAAGTAAAAATCATGCATTTTGATATACATTACATTCATCAGTATAGATTTGAGCCATATTTATAGAGAATTGTATGTTTATGCAGTTTCATGCTACTCGAACGCTACTTATATATAAACTGAAAGTTTGACTTAACGTAGTTGAAATTGGCGGACGAACATGTGCACATACTGACTTGCATCATGTTTGGTTAAGACATCGCCATCTGTTGATTAAAAGTACCGTTATATTAAATTATAAATTAAATTACGTTTGTATATAAATGATTGATTTGTTTCCGGCGAATATTCCGATTTTTTACTTGAATGTATTACAAAATATACAACAAAGTAATAAATTGATTGTCACAAACGCGGAAACAAGGATTTTGTTACAAATTTTAAAAACAGAATTTACGAACTATTTATAATGATGAATGCAGAACTGACACAAAAGTTCGCAAACAAAAAATAAACATTGGCAAGCTTTACATTTTACGCTACCTTACAATGTAAAATATTCTGTAACAAAAACCATTCAATTTTCCTAAAACAAATATTAATCAGTTTTGTTTTTTTTTTTTATTTTATAAGCTACCAACGCGAAAATCGATTATTATCAGTTTGTCGAAAACATATGAATTTAAATATTAAATTTTGCAACAGATTCGAAAATCACCAATAGATTATTATTCGACGATTGATTCACAGGTTTTGTTGCGGTAGGCCCAGAGCACTTACGTTATTCAGGCTATTTTAAACGTGTATTTTTAAGCCGATGTTACAGAAGCTAGGTTGAAAGTTGAACAAATATGTAAAAATTCTTGGTTTTAATAAATTAATTCTATTCGAAATAATCCATCTGTCCGTGATATTCGATGAATTTTTTGTTTTGTTTTTTGTAAAAAGTGTTTGACATTTTCGTTACTATAATGTTTCAAGTTTATAAAAAGGCGAATTAGTAGGCGTGCAAAAATTTAGGAAAACATTATCTCATCAATTAAATTAATTGAGAATATTAAACAAAATGGATGGCTTAAATACATTTAAAAGATTCAAGCATTAGCAACTATTAATTACTATTTTTTTAATATGCACAAAGTTGGTTTCTAAAATCATTTGTAGAGCAAACCCCATGCACCTCAAGTGTTCTTTCACAACTTTTTCGTGTGGATGCATGGATCACGTTCAGTTAGGATAACAAAAAATAAAAATACAATTTCCAAATATATTGATATAAATTGATTATATAATAATACTAAACAATATAAGATCCAGTATAACCCTCATAATATAAATAATATATGAATAATTAATATATGAATAATCAAAAGTAATACAAATTAAACATTATTTTCAAATATGTACTTAACGACTTGTCCAACGTTTCCATCAAAACGTTTCAGCAAGGCAACGAGTCCAATTTGATCAGTGAAACCCATATCCAGCAACTGCTTCAAACCATCAGCAATTTTTGCGTCTAAAAGAAACAATTAAAATTTATTTATTTATAATTTTTAAAACATACTTTCGTTATTGGGTGCAGTTGGTGTCTGTACTCCGTGTTCGTTGAAAAGCATAGTCCAACCAGGTTCGCGTCTCTGTTCTGGAGGAGTATGAACTGGAGATTTTGTCAAATCTATTTCCTTTTCTACTTCCATGGGTACATTTTGCGATGTGGGTTGCTGGGGTGTGGTTCCAGAAGCGCTGGTTGTTGGGACATTTTGAGGAGTTTGCACACCTTCATTGGCACGTGGAGTTTGTGCAGGTTGTGCACCTTGAGTTGCATCTAAAAATATTAAATAATTCGATTCCATAATAAAAATTGCAACATACCTAAGAAGCCATTGATTGCATTTTTGATTATATTTGCAATTGGATTGGATGCGGTGCTTGTGTTAGGCTCGTTGCTAGGCTGCTGTTCAGAAGTTGAGGGGGGATTCTGCATTTGATTGTTAATTGCGTCCAAAAATGGGTAACTAAAAATATAAGTTAAAGAATTTACAAGATTTAAAAAAGCATCTTACATCATTGGTGTAATATGTTCCAAGTTTATATTGGTCATTGGGCAAACATTTGGTGCTTCGTTGTCATTTTGACATGGGTTGGATTTCCCTTCATGGCATTTTTTCTTATCATCATGTTTATCACGTTTTTTGAATTTGGCAGCATTGGTTGCTTCTTTATAAGCCATGTGATTAACTTTTCTCATTGTACGATTAATATGATCAAACATTTTCTTTCCACATCTGCCAAGTGGATAAAATTTGGATGTGCGTAACATGATATGATCTGGATGATGTCCATGATATTCGCATTCCACACATAAATCATAATCAGGGCACTGCATGCATTTGTAGCGATACCCAGTTATTCTTTTATCGCAAACATCGCAAACAATGTTAGATCCAAAAGAATCTAAAAACATATTTTTGAATTCGCCTCGAAAATGTTGTTTTCGCTTACGTTGCGGTTCGTGAAATTCCAAAACTATATCAGGATTTGTATCCAAAATAGTTACATAAAGTTGTATTAATTCTCCAGTCATTTCAGTAAAAGCTGTCATAAGATCTTCATCAGAATCAATAGTTATTTCATCACCATCGGCATCTAAAGAAAACTAACGATAAAAGAAAGAAAATAAAGATTTAAATACGGACCCATCCAAGTCAATTTGAAATTGGCGTCACGCAAAGTTGGAAAAACTAATTTTAATTTTTCCTTCATGAAGAGAAAATTTGTCACGACTGACGCATCATCAACAACGAATCTTTTCACTTCTTTGCAGTTTTCATTTTTTATGAACACTTTAAATCTGACGGGATTATTTGAAGCCATTTTGTTTGATAATTTTCTGAAAAGTCACGAAATCATAGAAAAATTTGAACAACCGATGCGAAGTACTAACAAAATTTTTTTGTAAATATATGTTTGACGCAATGCAACTGGAAAACAAACACTTAAGTAAATCTAGTTGCATATTCGACTTTCTTAATCGTGTTGAGTGAAAGTTAAATAGTATGAATTGCACATATTCCATTGTTAAAATAATTAATAAATTTATAAATCTATTAAATATTATTCGCTGCGCACAATATTTCAAAACATTATGGAATTTAAAGTGCGTAAACAAAAAAATAACGCAAGTAAACACGAAAGTATTTTAAAAAGTATTTCCAAAGTAAAAGAATAATTACTATAAAATGAAGTTGGAGTTTGTACTTACCAACCGATGCACTTCGCAATAACAACGTAAATAATAAGTTGATTTGGGTCGAAGTACTTATATATACAAAGAAAAAAGTTGCATTCTAATGCTGCTCAGGTTACCCAACTGTAGGCTATATGATATAAGCAGTGTCATGTATCAAGTTACTAATATTTCTGTTGGCAGTATTGATCATTTACACTATTCATTGCGGTGTCGGATGAGTTGTCCCAGTTACATTATCTGTGCTAGAAGCTTCTGGAAATTAATTGTATTTTACGTAATATTATTATTGTTTAATTTAATATTTTATTGCCAGAAAATCGACTATTGTTTTGTTTTTAATTTAATTTTAATGACTAATTTCACGCTTTTTATCAAAAACTGATAAGGCAATAAAATTTTGCATTACGAACGTTAAGTAGGTACATACGTGTACGTAAATCGATGATTCATTGCAAATTGTTTATTGATTAATACAAAACAGAAATAATTACAAGATAAGACTTTTAAACATATGTTTTTGAATACACATTGTTTATGTTGTATTTTTGAATTTAAATATTTGGCTTTTTCAACTTTTTTTTGTTAATTATTACGATTTTGATTTTAAGTGTTTTTTTTCGGAATTTTTGACTTTAACATCTTGTCCTTTTAAATGGAAATGGAATGGAATAGAACAAAAATTTTGCAAAATTGTATTCAGTTTTTGATTTTAGTATTTTACTGATCTATGGGTACTTATAATATTTTGTGACAAGTGACCTTTTATTAAATAAAACAATCATTTAGTAGGAAAAAAATATATTTTATGGCTTTATTTCATATAAATTAAAATTGCTAAAACACAATGCTAGTTACAAATACTGTTTTTTTCATTTCATTCACTAAATTTACTAGTAAATCTAACAATTTCGTAATTCTCAAAACTAAGGGATTCCTAGTGTATCTTAACATTAAGCTCATTAGGTATATATACAACATATATATTTTGTAAATAATACTAAACATATAATAATATATACACATATAAGTACATTTAGGTAATCAGTTCGTTAGCAAGAATTTATCCAAAATTATTGCTGGGTTGGAAAACATTTAAAAAATTTCTCTTAGATATGTGGATAACTAAAGCACATTTTATTGGATAACATTTTTGTCTAAAGTTAAAGCTACGTTTCGGTTAAATGGCCCAAAACGGAGGGCCAAGAGCACAACTAATTTTCATTTGTATCAAAAATCCTCAATATCGATGATATGTAATTATGCTATTGTGTAATGAAATGAAATAATTGAATTGAGGGAGGTTTTTTGATACAAATTTTTAAGCTTTCAGTACATTTTTCTTTATTGTATAACATTGGTTGATAACACCATTTTTTATTTATAAAAGATTTCACCACTTTATTGACTAAGATTTTTAAATTTAAACAAATAACGTGGAGACTGTTAAAAGGTAATAATACAACTATATACAATTCTCAAAACTATATATAATAAAAATTGAAAAAGTAGTACACAATCAGTCTCAGATTTTCATTATTATTACAATCCTATAATTTGATGCTACTGGACTAAATCTATATTTCATTATCGTGGCAGAATTGAATTATATTTGAATCACTATGTTTTAACATATTTAAAGGTTTAACATTAATTATTACCTGATTGATACATCCTTCAAATCCTTTATAATAGGATGATGGTAACCCCTCTGGTAGTGAAGGCATTCCACCTGAAATAAATACATTAAAAATGATTTCTTCAAAATTATCTTTGTACCTATCCATAATTTTGAATTGGTGCTTAGTGATGTTGCACCCTTTTCTGAAATGCCTTTCGTAGGTGGTCCACCATCTACAGATATAAACGAAATCCTTTTTCTTCTTTTAACATATATTGTGTGCCATTCTCCATCATCTATCCTTGTTTTGGACCTGGAATTAAATTGTAATTTTTACTCAAAAATATTTTTAATCTTACCTTACGGCCCAAAAGGATTTTTGTTTCCCTAAATTATAACTAACTTCAGGATGCCCATTAACGATGGCCACTGAAAAATATTCTTCTTTTATGCTTCTATTTCTGCTTCTCCAAAGCAGCAAACCGTCTGGTACGAAAGTTTTTATTTTGAATTCGTACTTATTACCACGTTCACCTTTCCTCCTATAAACAAAAATTAATTTTTTTAAAATTTTTGTCAAAAACCCTACCCCTTTAGATCATAAAAATTAAACTCATAATAATCATCTTCGTCGTAATCTAAATATAAGTTATCTTCGTTTTCTTCTTCCGCCAATTCCTCTTCCCCGTCAATTACATAATCGGACTCCATATCGTTTGTTAGATTATCACTATGTTAGTAAATATTTGTTAGTAGAATTAGTATTTAAATAAATTAATTTATTACCTTTTGTAGCCACGATTTTTATATTGTAAAAATGTTTGTCCTGTAAATTTAATGGCTGAAAATTCGTATCTTTCAATCTCACAATGATCCCCTTCGTAATTCGAATGGCATTGACAAATATAGTCATTTAAATTTGGTATACATAATCCTTTGTTTATGCAAGGATTTTTGGATAGTGGGCATGGATCACCATCATAAATCCCAACGTTATTTTCACACCCACTCATATTGATTGGAACAAAAGTGCATTCACTGAGTTTTCCTGAAATTGATAAAGGTTGGCCATTTAATAAAATCCTTTGAATGGCTCCTTTGAATCCTTTAGATGTTCCGGCCAATCTGTGCACTTCTTGCCACGATCTTAAATTAGAACGTTAACACAAGAAAAATAAATTAATTAATATTTACAATACTGAACCAATATAGAAAGGAAGTTCCAAATTTAGTTCGGTCAAAGGGGATCCTGAATATCCTCTAACGGCTGTTGCGTTATCTAATTGAAGAAGACCTTCGCGACCATTTCTGAATATCCTGACCCAGTGCCAATTTTCCAAACGTATAGTTTCCTTCGAACTTAAAAAAAAAAAAAAATTATCAAAAATTTACTAAAATTTGAAAACTTACGTAATGTTGGCTATACCGCTACCCAGATTAAATCTAAATTGTACGTGGCCATGTACCAAAGCCAATGATATAAAATCACCCCTTCCATTTTTCATTTGTCCGTTATATAAAATTAAACCATTGGAAACTTTGCTTAAAAAGAAAACTTCTATTGCAAATGTTTTACTGACGCCTTCCAATTTTGGGAATGCTATAAAACTTGAACCATTAAATTTAGGAGTGCTTAAATCCATATCTGTATCAACTGAAATTAAGCGTTAGGAAAAAAAAATGTAACAACTAATTAAGTTACCATTTTCACAAGTATCTCCTTTGAGACCTGGTGGACATCGACAAAAATATTGTCCAGTAGTTAAGGAATCGCAGGTTGATCCCATTTTGCAAGGACTAGAAAGACAAGCATCTATAATATTTTCACAGAAATCTCCTGTGTATTCTAGGGGACATTCACATCTATAAAGTTCGGAATCTATGGCTTTACATACACCTCCATTTTGGCAAGGTACGCTAGAACAAGGATTTTCTCCACATTCATGTACGCCATCTATTTTTATGATCCATTCGTCGCCATTTTCATTGAGATCGATTGTCTTTCGACCAACTTTTAATTTTCTGATGCAGCCTTGCAAGCCTCTATCGACTCCTATGTTTTCATAAACCCTGTATGGCAAAAGTATTTATTCTGTTACATAATAATTTTCTTTACAAATTGTATATTTTAAAATAAATTTTACGTTTGATGATTTTTATATTTAAATATTTTAAAATAATAATTTATCACTTTTATTTTGAAATAAAGATTAAATTTAATTTGATTAGTATTTACGTTTTTAATTAAGAGATAATTCAATTAATTTGAGTTTTGCTAAATATTAAACGAAAACAAACCTTGAGGTATTAGATGGAACAAATCCAATAAAGGCGTCTTCTATTAAATCAAGTGCTCTTAATGAACCAGTTGATTGTCCTGCAACGTCTTCTCCTTCGTCAAGTTTGAGCATTCCATCCCTGTGATATCTTTTAATTACAACTCGGTGAAACTTCTTGAGCTGAACTTTATCTAACGATGTTATAACAACAGGACCATTCCCTAAATTGTATCGGAATTCCACGAATCCATTAACAATTGCCAATGAAACAAAGTCGCCTAGACCATCGGCTTTTTGTTGATTGTATAAAATAATTCCATCATTCGAATAAGTTTTAAATTCAACTTCAATGTTTAATTTATGATAGGCTTTTAATGGTTTCATTCGAATATAAGATCTCCCATCAAATGCCGGTATTTCGTAGTGTTTGTATATCACTTCAGCCTCACAATTAGGACCAGTTTGATTTACATTACACACACAAGTGAAGGTTGCCGAGGGAAGATCAACACATGTACTGCCATGATAACAAGGGGATGAACTACATGCCCTATATTCATCTGTCGGTGTTATATTCGCTATAATTATTTTAATTATTTTTTTGTATTTCGATGACGTAATCCTTACCTATACATTCTTGTCTATCTGGAGATTCTGAATAATTATGCTTACATTTACAAGCTCCACGTACACATGTGCTGTGCCTTATTAAGCAATCCTCTTTAATAGTACATAAATCACCTAGTAGGGCAGTAACATGAACAGTGGCCGGGGTTGGCCTATATGCAGCTGCGTAATTTCCACCTAATAAATAATCATTTTCTTAAGAACACATATTTTTTATTTATTTATTTAATACAATTACATTATTACAAGTTTACATAAATTACTTATAATACTTTAATCTCACCGCGAGTATTGTATATATCAGATCCCGAACCAGCTAAATTATTTTCAGGGGAATTTTCTGGGTCAATTGGATACGGCACACCTTGCGGCGGACGTAACAGTGAGCCGCTTCTTTCGTAATAATATCGAGGATCAGGCGCTAAATGTCTGGTAGATTTCGAAAGTGGAGAGTTTGAATCATCTGGTTGTGTAAACTGCAGAGGTGTGTACCTCCTTACAGGCCAGTCAGTCCCAGGAAACATATCTTCTATAATAAAATTAATAAAACCATTGCGAAAAATTACATCCCTAACCTAACCTTTACAAGTTCCAAAAGCCTGAACTACTATATCCTTTTGTAAACGACAAGCTACCAATCTTAACTGGCAAGCTGATGAATAAGTTTGACCATCGCTACCACAAACAATCTACAAAAAAATATATAAAAAAAATAAAACAAATAAATTGGTCATATACTTGTGGATCCACTTCTACGGGGCAGTCTGTATGGCATTCGCAAATGGCCAACCCTCCCCTTTCTATACAATTGGCTCCAAAATGACAAGTTAGTTCCTTACAAGTTGACGGAGGAGGTGTCGACAAATCCGCTGTTACATGTTAAATTAGAACAAAAAATCCACACGAAAAACACCTTACCAGACACGCAGCCATTTGGTCCTAAAATTTTATCATGGCTTGTACATATAGTACATTTTTGTCCTTGGATACCAGGTTTGCAAACACATCTTCCAGTCATCTGCTCACAATCCTCACGAACAGATCCAAAAGATGAACAACCACAAGCTATAAAATAAAATAATCCCCTGCACATTTGGATTTTTTTTATTGACTGCTTAATTTTTTTGTTTCAAATTATGTTTGGAATTTACGTACGGATGCAGCCGTGATGTCCTGATGAGATTTTGGGTAAACCCCAATAGCCTGGTTCACATCTATCGCATTTTGCCCCACCGACACCGGGTCTACATCTGCATTGTTGCGTATCTGGGTCACATGTATCGGAATACGAACCTAATTTATTGCAACCACAAAGTGAAGGACATCCAGCAAATTCGGGTCCTTGTGCCGGGGTTTTATTATCAGGGCAACATCCAAACCAACTATCCTCACAACTTTTTTGTTGGAATAAACTTTGGTCTGATGAAAAATCCATTATTTTTAATAATTTTGAAATAGTTTTGTTACCTTTATGGCAACACCTTGCAAAACGTGTAGTTTGATGGCAATAACTACCAGATGGACAGTCTTGCCTCTGAGGGCCGTTTCCACAATCTAATTCTTTTGAAGTTGTTGGATCTAATAGTGGTTTTTCTCCATTGCAAGGTTTGACTTCCATACCTAAACAAGGTTTGTAAAGTTTTATTATTCTACAAAGTTAGAATTATAGACGTGTTATTGAATTAGTTTGGTTAACACAAATTATTTTATGCTTTGAGTGAATATTTGTGAGATGTCAAACCTTGGCAAAGATCTAAAGGTCGCAAACGTAATTCTTCTTGTCTTTGGCACGCTTCCATCTTCATCGCACATAAAGATGAATACATTCTCAAATCCGACGCACAGACTGGTTTTAAAGTATTTACTAGCGCAGCACTGGCACAATCGAACTGGCAAGTACATCTTGGGAAATTATCTGGACCTAATTCACACGTAGCTTCAAAATCGCAATGTATATCACGACAAGCTTCCCGTTCCGCCGAACCTAAATCCAAACCTGTTAGGCCTGTGGGTCCATCAGTTACACTCGTTCCAAAAATACCAGCCGTCATTGTACTACTTAGAGCCGTAGGTGGAGGCAAAGTAGCTAAGATGTTAATTACAGTTAATTTGTTAAAATGGATAAAAGCGGAATAGTGAAAAAATTTTCTTATCATTAAAACAACTATTAGGTTAAAAAAAAAAAAAAATTAAGAATAATAAATTTATTATGAATATATTAAGTAGAAATGGAATCGTGGGGGCTTTCCCAAATAAAAATTCGCTTGAAAAATTACTATTACAATATAGTAAGTTCAATTTGAGTAGAGAACAGGAATCGTGACATTTCCTAGGATGTTACATTAATGTCTGACGTCACCGATCGAAACTTCATGCTCATTTCAAATTAAATTTTAATTCTTCGGAACTGATTTGATGGGGGGAATGAAATTCACTTCATGTTTGATGATTAACTTCATTAGTGAATCGCAAAGTCAAGCATCATTCAAAAATTACAAATTATTTAAATTAATAAACAAATAACCTAAATGTAAATTGGATATTTTTATATTATCGAATTTTGAGGATTTACGAACTAGAAACGGAGAGAAAAGTTACATGCGAACACCAACTTCAATTGTATTTTAAAAATAATTAATTAATTTTATTGGTTGGAAAATTGCTATAGGGTCGAGTGAAGTCCCAACAAATTTTGCTGGGTAACTTAAATGATGAGAAAATTTTCCCACTTGACTGGATTTTGTACAAACAAATTTTTGGAAATAGGATGGAACTTACTAAGTGAACCTGCAACTGGAAATCTTTCCCGACAGTCACCATAGAAGACAACATTTAAAGGTGTTGCGTCTGTGAGTTGAAGACAGGCCGCTTTTTGTAACTCACATTCATTAGTAAATGTAATCATATTTGAAGCACAAACTGGTTCATCTCCAGATCCTTCGCAATTTGTTGGGCATACGCATTCACCAGCTTCGCAACGTGCTCCAAATTTACATTGTATGCGTTGACAAAGGTCTGTAAGAGGTGGGTTAAGGGTGTCAAGTTTCGCAGTTTGAAAGCACTTGTAACCTAACTTACCGCAATCTCCTTTATATGCGACTACGACGTATTGTTTGGTTTTGCACGATGTGATGCGAAGTTCACATTCATTGACGTAGGTAATACCATCGGTTCCACAGACTGGACCGTTTGTGAGCTGCAGAAACAAATGCGCTTAACTATCATCTCAGCTCTAACCGGTTAGATTTGAACTAGCTCCGAATATAAATATAGAATTTCAATAAATTCAGACGTGACCGAAATATCTATTACCCTTTTTAGAATAAAACTCGAAAGCCATATGTTGGCAGGACAAAGTCGTCTATAAAATGAGATTTGATTGCAGCTCTTCAATTTTTTTACGTATTGATATTACTATCATTTACATCGGATCCATTTTAAGTCGTTACATGATAATATGGAGCTTGGAACTGACATTAATGTCCGCATATTGACTGAATGACCAAAGACGCAATTTCAAGACGCGTGAGACAAATAGTCTCATTTAGAAAGTCCAACTCAGGGATTTGCAAAATTACTTTTATGTCTGTGTTAATTTTTTAAAAATTTATAAACAAATGAAAAGAAAACATTAATTAGAAAAAATGAGAATTCTTCCGATTTCTTAAACTAAACCTATAATTACTGCATTCATGAAAATAAAAAAATCCTCAAACCCAAAATGAAAAACAAATTTTTAGCTTTGTCACAACGTGGGATTTCTAATATATTAATTTTCGCTGAAAAAACCATAAATCACTATAAAGGAAAACCATAAAAGTCAAATCAATTTATGTTTTATTTATACATATAATTCGGCATTTTTATATTAAAATTAATTGTAAAACTTACCTTTTCATCTTTGCAAGTTTCAGGACAAACACATCGACCTTCTGTTGCTCCGTCGCTTTCGCAAATAGAATAAAAATCACATTTTTTATTTTCACAGCCATCTATTGATTTAAATTATTATTTAAAAAAATAAATGTTAAGAATTATTGACTTACTACAAGGACCGTCATAAAGAACTCTGATCTCACGACGATGTTTGCAAGCCTCAAGTCGTAGCTTACATTCGTTACCATAAGAGATCCCATCTGAACCACAAACTGGTTCAAATTCCGCAGGGCAAACAGGACATTCGCAATGAGCACTGTTTGATCGTTCAACACAGGTGGCTCCATACTGACATTCATGGTCGCTGCAGGGTCCCATTTCACCACATACACCCGTGTATGCTATTTCGATTGTTGTACGAGCAATGCATGCAGACCTTTTTAGTTCACATTCTGAAGGATATGTACGACCATCCTTCGAACATACGGGCCGCATTATTGGCTCACATGTTGGTGGACACTCGCATCTAGCGATCCCGTATTTATTTATTGCACATTCTTCGCCTAAAGTGCATTTTACACTCATACATGGATTTACACCTATGTCAGATTAAAAAATATATATTATGAAATTTTAATTAAACGCAGAAACCTTTCATTAATTTGATTTATAACTGAAGATGGTGGAAATATTGTTAAAAAAAATTGGAAAATGTTGGAAAATATTTTCTTAGGTTGTGAATATGTGGTATTTCTAGAAAATTTTGACTATTTGTATGAAAAATATTTCAAATTTTGGAAAAATAAGTAATTACCCTAACCTGAGCCACATTTTCCCCTATAAATAATATTGAGTGTTTTTCTAGCTCTACAAGCTTCTTGACGTAATGAACAATCATTTGAATATGTTTTTCCATCAGAACCACAAACTGGTGTAAATTCCAATGGACAAGTATCCCCACATCTACATACGGGATTGCGATGTTCATCTAGTTGACAAACTTCAGGTTCAGCACATTCAACCCCAGCACAAGGATCTGTAATGATTATAAATTAAAATGTATGTATTAATATCAAATTCCGGAAATTATTTGCATATTTCTATGCATAGAATTTCGCGCTAGTTATTTAATTTCATCTTAATCTGATCTTGAATAAAGGATGCAAGAATGGGGAGTGAGTAGTTGGGCATGTTATCGAGATACAGATTTCGGGAATTTAATTATATATAATTGGACAATGCTAGGGTGGGATGCTTTGTTTGCAGACAGGCGTTATTTGCCTACCGATGCGCATCGTACCATTACTAAAGTTAAAATAAAAAAGTTGGAAAAAATTCAGATCATCTTAACTTTCTATCAAAAAGTTTAACGCGAGCTTATACATTTGAGAAAGCTCGAAGAGTGCACAGAAACGCACGCAAAAGCTCGATTCAATATGATTTAACTTCGCCTAAGTGGATTGGTAATTCATCAGAAGTATAAAAAAAATTACATTTACGATAATGATAAATGTAATGAAATGATGCTAATGCATTAAATTTAATTTTTTTAAAATACGTACCACATTTTCCTGAAAATTTAACTGTAATGTTCGTATTAATATTACAAGCGTTTTTGCGTAGTTCACATTGATCTTTATAATCAATTCCATCCGAACCACAAACAGGTCTTGAAGTTGAATGATCTCCATAATTTGGACATTTTTCTGGACATTGACAGCTGGCATTTCGACCATCGGGGGTAGCAACGCATTTTGCACCGTAACTACATATTTTGTCTCTACATGGATCATTCTGTTCTGTAAATAAAGAAAAACATTTTTTCAAATATTAAAGATTACCACTTCTTACCCTTTGGAAATACGTAACATCCTGAATTTTTTTCAACAAACAACAAAGAAAATAAAATACATTTGATATACAAACGTGCCATTAACACAATTTATTTCTGAGCTTACTTACCGAAACGTGTAATTTAATTTTGGAAGCTATTTTTGAATTAATTTAAAAAATGACTAAAAGAAAATGCGCTCATTTTACAATTGGAAGCGTGCCTCAACGTGCAAATTTTCAATATTTTTGTAAAACTTGAATTGAATATAAAGATAGATATGTTTAAAATTGTCAGCACGCCACTGATAGTTCGAAGCTCGAGACAAGGGTAAAGCAATTAAGCTTTCATTCCTACAGATCCTGTAATTCTAAGATACTATATCAACATTTCCTTATAATTTAATATTGACTAATTTTGCCCATAATTTGTTACTTCGTTTTTTTGTTTGAATAAATCTAATTTTCAAAATTTTTTATGAATTAATTCAACTGTTTCTAAAGCACAGGACGTGGCACGTTTTTAAAGTTACGATATTTTACGGAGTTTGACGATTAAACACGATTGAATACTCGTGGACTCTGCACGGGTTAAAACGTCACTGAGGGAACCACTCTACACTCGATAGAGGGGCACCTGCACCACAGGTAGCGTGACTGCATCGAGCAGAGCAAGCGCCATATTGATTTTAAGTTTAGGAAAGCAACGTAAGAGTTTCTGTCGTATAAGTGTCCACGCGCTACTTTACTGATAAATTGACATAATTTGCCGTGAACCCTACCTAAAGTAACCATCTATCTCACTTCTACAAATTATCTCACTTTTTATAACGTACTATTTTCATCATTAAAATTAATTAATGCATTTCTGATTCAATATTTATTTTTTTACAACCCCTAAATGAGATAACGTTTTAATCCATAAACAATAACCTATCAAAATGTCATTTGTTTCGTCAAATAATATTTTACATCTTTTTTATTAATAAATTATTATAAACAATACGAATTGATGAAATAATTTCAAATTAAAATTCTCAGATACAAAATTCGCTCACTGATTGGCTATTTGCGAGACACGTTTACACAGTGTAAATTGCCGTATTCGCAACCAGATTTCCGGTGTCAATTTTAATGTATTTCAACAATACAAATTGCTCAATAAACTTAGTTTAAAAAAGTTTAGTTTCTCCAAATTATTTGATTGGTAAATAGTAGTAAACAAACAAAAAAATGTTTCAAAATTAAACAATTTATTGCACGAAATCGCAGTAACGCAATAAGCGAACAAAAGTAGAATTGGACGTCTAAATAATACGATCAGTGTTGTAAGTTCGAAAATTGTTCCAGTGTAATTCTGGTTTATGTATTTACTCCTCCGAATTTACGAACATAGTATAGTCATACCAAATGCAAAATTTCATTTTATTTTGCATTTGGATTGATTATTTCTTTTTTGTGAAAAATCATTTCAACGAAGAACAACGCATATTTTGTAAAAATTTTCAATAATGAAATGAATTTTAATTTCTATCCATAATTAATTGAGGATAGATTTTCCCACCATTTTCAAATATTTAGCCATTATTTTGTTCCCATTTCTTTCATTTTAAATAAAGTTATTAACAAATTATTTAATAAATATTTATTCAACATGTAATTTACAGTATAATTAGAATTTATACGGGTGACATTAGCCACATTAGAATCTCGGATGTTGTAATTATCATCCCTTCTAACTTTTTAATCTAAAATTAAGACGAACTGCGCTTACAGCCCATTTGCAAAGCTGACACGCTGTGAATGGCGAACTTTGGCTAATCAACATAAAATATCACACGACTTTCTTTTCTGTATCATAGCAAAGACCTACTTAATAATTAGAACACGTATTATTAATCAATATTTTTTAAATCAAAAAATGGAATTATTGCAACTGAATGTATGGATAAATATTTAATGGTTGCATTTTCACAAATCGCTTAGCAATTTCTAATGTTGCTAGGTTGGATTATTCTAAATGTAACGTATTGATGATTATTGGAGTTATATATCAGATCAATATGAGTACTAATGGTGTATGCTTATAACGACTAATGATAGAGTATATTTAAAAGCAAAAGCATTTCGTATTGATTTATCAATGTAACATCAAATGTATATGATGTATTACAATTTCAATTAATTGCAAAAAATTTAATAATCTAATGAAGTAAATTAATTCGTATGATGGTAATGGATTCAATTTAGTAGTTAAGTAGTTTCGTGCAGTTGATATTAACAATCGTAATGGTCGTTAAAAATTACGTTCTGTTGCACCCAACTATTTAAAAACGCATTTATAAACTGCTTTATATGTTAGACGAAGCGTGTACTATATTCTCTCAAGAGGGATATAGTAAATTAACTTTGAGAGTACTCTAACTACAAAATGTAAATGCACGTTGCTTAATCTTGTTAGATTTTCCTAAAGGTTTCTACCGAGACCTTCACAAATAAGCTGTGATCAATCTAATTCAACTACACTTTAATTTAAACAGCTATTCCAAAAAAGATAAATTTTTCAAATACACAATTACATTTAATTACATTTTTTTCATTTAAAAATATTTTGTGTTCAATTGAATTCATATTTAACTCATTTCTAGTTCGTTGTGGTAATGCCAAGATGTTAATTTAGATATGCCAATACTACCATTAATCGTAAATACGTGATTTTGCATACTAGATTAATAGTTCTTATCATGCAGGAATGATCCAACCAATTTAGCTTAAAAACTTTGCGTTTACCGACGCCTCTCGTTTTCTAATTAAAGATTTCGTTACGTTTTAAATTTGAATTCTTCAATAAATATGAAATGAAGAACGAATTAAATAAATTTTATGTGTACGTAGCGATTTTTAAAGAAAACGTTTTGTATACGTACCTTAACCGATTGAAATTCTAGTCACGTGACTGTGCGTCAGTCTATATGCCCAACAGTGCTATACAATACAAAACTAAATTGTAACCGAAGTGTGTTTCTTATTTATTTTATTATGCTGATGGGAATACCTTGCCTGACATTTTATTGTTTCGTGTAACGATTTCCTATCTTTAAATATTATTTGATATATGTTTTTCATGTAAAACCTTATATATAAAAGATATCAAGTAATCAATACGTAACATAAGACATTTATAAATATTTTTAATGCCACCGGCGCATCCGTCATAATTTATACAAATATTTTAACATAAAATGTCGAATATTTTTTTTTAAACTGCAAGATCAACGTTAATATAATAAGTCCCGGCGCATCCACCATAAATTTATAAGTAAATATTTCAACCCTATACTTATTCTGATGGATCAAATACACATATAAAGAAAAATAGAATATATTTTTAACGTCCATCATTAATTTTATACATAATTATACATAACATTTCAATTAGTGTCAAATTTTCCTATCATTAAACACCAGTGAAGTATACTTTTCGTAAACGTCATTTAAATAAATTAACGACTGTACTCAATAAACATTTTATAATACGAAATCGGCGCATCCATGAACTGTAATTATTTTATTGGCGCCATAACAATTTATTTTTATTGAAGCCAAATTACAATGCATCAAGCGTTTCATTCTTTCTATTCATTAATTTTGAAGTTTCAAATTCTGTCGATGTTTATCATTTTCAACTAATCATTAAATATAATGTGAAATACATTTTTCATAAATGATATAAAAAGATAAAATAAATAGTTAATAAATAAATAATTTCTTATGGGAAACCGGCGCATCCATCATAATTGCAATTTTAATTATTTATATGTATATATTTATACTATCCAGTTTAGCATCATGCAAACATTTCGTATAGTTAAATAACATGCAAAGAATATTTTAAATAAATATCGCATAAATAAAATAACAACTGTTCAACATATAAATTTATATAAAATGTAACCGGCGCATAGACATAACTCCTATAAATATCATTATTGGCACCGGCGCATCCACCATAATTTTTAAAAACATATTTCTTTTGTTTGTGTTAAAATACAATTCATACATCGCATTTTAGTGATTGTTGATATTTCAGTTCATTGTTATTATTATATTATTCATTCGTTAATTATGAAAGCTTATTTTTTATGTAAAATATCAACTATATGTAGCGAATAAATTTATAATTGAATTGTTATAAATATTTGTCCATCCACCATAAAAATATATTTATGTATATATGTAGCTTTATACGGGCCTTCAGGCTCACATCTTCGTTATTCAGTGGTATAGTTCTTTGAGTAGCTTTCTGAGCAACCGCTTAAATTTTTTCCCATTATTGGTCTATACTTTGCGTCATTTCTATTTCTCTTTTTTGAATTTCTTTTCCTATTTCTTGCCTATTCTGTCTCTATTCTTTTTAGTTCTTCCATATTAAATTGTTTCTCCTTTATTAATCTTCACTTTCCTTTCGGACATCTCTTTATTTTCAAATCAATTCTCTTTAAAAAGGATTCATTTTATTTATTCTGATGTTTCAAATTGTTAATATGTCAAACTCACCCTCTTAATTTTAAACTGATTTTGCCAATTCATTTATCACTTCCACCAACTAATTATTGAAGCATATTTTTCATAACGTCATGTAATGAGTATTCAATACATTGTACATAATTTACAGTATGAAACGGGCGTATAATTTTTGAATATTAAATTTCGTATTGTGTTACGATCGTATATTTATTATTTATAGGCTAATAGATGTTTATCTATTCTTTTTGATGATTTGTTTGATACACAAATTCATATTCATTTTATTTATTCTGATGTTTCAAATTGTTAATATTTCAAACTCACCCTCTTAAATTTAAACTAATTTTTTTGACAATTCATTTATCACTTCCATCAACTAATTATTGAAGCATATTTTTCATAATGTCATATAAATACAAATGAGTATTCAATACATTGTACATAATTTAGAGTATGAAACTGGCGTATAATTTTTGAATATTAAATTTCGTATTGTGTTACGATCGTATATTTATTATTTATAGGCTAATAGATGTTTATCTATTATTTTTGATGATTTGTTTGATACACAAATTCATATTTTGTGTTCTAAGCCCATTTACAAGTAAAATGGGCTTAGAACACCTTCATTAGACCTTCCGTCAGGTCGAAAATATATTAAAACGAAATGAAAGTAATAATGTAATTATAAATCAATTAAAATATTTGTATTGTTCGTTACGAAGCTCGTTTTGTTGATTTATGTATTGCTGAAACTTTATAAATACTTTATTCTTCTCAATTATTCATTCCGTAAATACTCCACGGATTATCTAATCATCCATATTAATGAACACCAGTCTATTATTACTTCGTTGTGTTTACTTTTTATTAGTATTATTAATTACTTTTCATTCTTGCAGATTATTAATGTTGATTTATTAATATATATAATAAATATATAATATATAATATATTTCAATATATAAATAAATTTATTAATTTCAGATTCTGTAATTGCTTGAAAATTGGTAAAATTGCTTATGCTATGTTTTTGTCTTTAAATGTTTTGAGAGTTTAGATAATGTTAATTTAAAAAAATATGTATATTTAATGTCTAGCACCAATCGATTTTTCAACAAAAACAGTAATCAAAATTGTCAATTTAAAATGTAAATATATATTAATTTAATAAACCGGCGCCTCCACCAAATTTAACTTATGATCAATTTCATTTAATTAATTGGTGTTCCATTTAAACAATTATAAGTTCTGATGTTGGAAATAATTGAAATTTATTAATAAAAATAAATTGATAATAAAATGAGACATGATAAATTATTACACACATTTCGCATTGTATAAAATTTGACGAAAAAAATCGATGTTTTTTTCTTTTTTGTATTCTTGTTACACTATGTTTAGTATGTGTACTTTTATCAGAAGTTGTAATTCATTTTTTAGTTCTTTGTTATTCTTTTCTGTTTCCAGAGAAACGTGTGTTGGCTAATTTACAATCACAAAAGTTGATACTTCGTGTAGTTTTATCGGTATAGATAAAATTAAAAGGTAAAAGCGTTTTATAAATCTAGTCTCTTGAAACTTGACTACTTAAAACTTTTACATTACTTCTGCTTTTACCAAATTACAAAATACACAGTAGTTACTTTAATTAAAACATCTGCAATATCACAACTTTTTAAGATATGTATTTACGATCTTTATAGTTTTTCTAGATGAAGTTTTGAATAAGAAAATTTAAAGTTAAATTAAACATTATTTTGACATGTTTTGAATCAGTTTATAACCTGCAATTTTATATTATAATGTTATAAAATAAATTTTTTTTAAATGTATATAAAACATGTAATAAAAGGAAAATGTGATTAGATAAAAACAGATTACGATCAACTCAATACAATATAGATGAAAATCTCTCTCAATTATTTGTCGAGAAGCACTTCCGATGTCTATTTCGTAAGTTTCAAGACATTTCAGCGAGATAACACCGAAATATGTGGGCCTTTCATTTCCCTTGAGACAAAACAGCAAGATTTTTCCAGCCGAAAATCCTTAAAGGGATACTTATTGCCCAAGATGATCACATAAAAATATTATCTTGTTTTATCTTACACCAACGTATTGGTTTGATACAAATTCAACAAATAATAGAAATATTTAAATGATACGTATTTTAAGTTAAAAACATTTAGTTTAGTTGACAGAAAATACTTTAAAACAAACAGAGGATATCGATTCTTTTCTAGAGTATCTAGAAGCACTTTATCCGTAATATTCTGTAAAGTGACGTCAACACACACATGTCACTTATGTTATGTCATTTGATTTTAAAAATGTTTTTCACGTAGTTGAAAAGTTCATATTATAAATATTTGCTTTTAAAATCATTTTTTTCTTTTGTAATTTCACAAATATTACTACACGTTATTTACATTTACATTGAATGGATATTTAAAAATCTGGAAATTCGCAAAAATTGTACTTTTCAAAGATATTTATATATTTCTTTGTTATTTGTTCATTTTTTGTATATTTTTATTGTTTTTCTTTCTATATATTGACAAATGTAATATTGAAAAAAAAAATGTAAATATCGTTAAAATAAGGGTTGCGCTTTTTTAAATATCCATTTTCATTGCGGTACGTAAATTCAATTTTTACTTTGACTATGTAAACATCGCGGTTTGATTTTGTATGAAACAAAAAAGCATTCAAAGCGAACGCTGCTAAATCGAAGTTGACAATATTCTACTCAATCACAGGAAGTATGGTTTGTATCCGTTCATGCGTTGTTATTGAGTAGGCTCACACTTTCTGAAAATGATTGCGCGCTTCTCGGTTCGGTTGCTGTTCTCTTCGAAGTATTTTCCAATTTTATATAACCCGGGCGGTATTTTACGCTGAATACACTCACGTTTTGTTCCCCAATTCTTACGTTCAATAGTTGCCCTATTAATTTATTTGTTCAATTGAGCGCCGTTTTATGCCCTTGGGTGTCGCTAATCAAAACAATGAAACCTTTTACAGCTCACAATGTTTATATACAAACCCCTTCAATACACTTCAAAATATAAATATTTGACTTTACAATTACAATTATTTGTTTATAGAAAATGTTTTTATTATTTAATTTCATATTTATTTATTTATTAGAGAAAAAATTTCTCATAATTAATTATAGCAGGCAACCAAAGCAACTTAAAAAAATAAAAATATACAGGGTGTTCAATTTAAAAAATGAATCTTTATGCCTGTATCTTAGCAACGCGATTTTCTTTTGTTTTATAATTTATTGCATGAAATGCAATAAAAAAGTTAGCTATTGTAGAATGTTCCCGTGAACACACTGTATATTTATTGAGTCGCAAATTGCTAAAACAACACAGTATAAATCTTTCAACGTTGTGATTCTAGACGTCGATTTCATTACAAATTATTGCAAAACTTTATACATTTCAATTATTCAAATTATTGAATTACAACAACTTTGGGTTTTCACCGCATTTGCACTATTATTTCAGAATTTTGAAATAACTTTGTATCGTTTGTTTAATTAGTAAAAAAGTTTTGTATTGAATTTCTGAGTAAGAGGTAACTTCCGATAAACACACCAAAACAATCAAACAATATTATTACATTAAATTATTTGAAATAAATTTTATATTTTAGTAATAAATATTAGCAATTTGTGAGTGTCAAGACTTCATAATTTAGCATTTATTTTGAAAAATGGTTTACCGGAAGGCCATGTTTTTGACCGATATTGTTTAAGACTTGAGTTTTTTAATAAAATAGTTAATATTATTTGTCGTCGATTATGGATTATTCAAAGGATGATCTGTGCGGCGTTGGTATTGTATTTAAACATTGATCATTCCTTATTTTTATTTTTTGTACATGAAATTAGTAAGGATTCGCTATTGTAAATCATTAATATTCAAATTGTTTTTAAACAATGGGATTAAAAATGTGTTTGTCGATTTATACTTAACAAAAGCTAAAATTTTTTAATATATTTAGGTGGTATTTTTCAAAAAAAAATTTTTTAAACTTAATCCTGTAAGGAAATAAAATGTTGCAATGTCTTAATAAATAATACACTTACCACATTCTCCAGCGTATTTAATTCTAGTGTTAAGCCGGGCTCTACAAGAAGCTACACGAAGTTGGCATTGGTTTGGATAAGTTTTGCCATCAGTGCCACAAACTGGATCAGAAAATGGTCTACAATGTGTTGGACACTGGCAAAATGGTCTTCCATCCGGACCAGTTATGCACTGAGCACCCCAATTGCAAAACGTTTTCTCGCATGGTTCTGTTAATAGAGAAAAAAATCACAGTTAGTTTTGTTAGTAATTAGTAAAGGATTAGAATTTTAAGATTTATTACTTCTTTTAAGCTTTACCCATAAACGAGGAACTAAACTAAAACAGCCATAATGTTGGCCCATGCACGCTGTGCTGAATACGAATATGAAATACAGTGGACCAAATAAATCTACAGTTGCTAACTTAACACCAGAAATGCATCAATTCATACAGAATAACGGTGTTCTATGCAAACGCTTAGCAACGAGATACCCAGGATACGTCGTTAAGCATTTGGATAGACTTAACGAAATTTTTCCACGAATCCTCCCTTATTTTTCTCAATCATTATAAACTCGCTTTTTTATTACATGCATTTCAAAAGGCTTTATTTAACTTCACTAATATTTTATGCTTTAAAAACATTATATAAATAATGATATATAATTTTGAAGTTTCACATAAATGTACAACATTTTATTTTATCGTCTTACAACACTACTTATTTTTAGTATCAAGGAAATGGCTATAAACCGAAAAATTTTCTCCAGCATACATTAAAATAACAACTCAATAAGAAATATTATAAAGTCATTAAAAACGATATTTCCTCTAACATCATTTTATGATTATAAAAGTTGTTGTTGTTTTTAGAAGTATTACTTTTACACAATTAAAAAAAATACATCATAAACAATCAAACGTAACATAAAAATTAGCGATTCTATTTTAACGAAAGTGCAAAACTTTTTTTTATAAATGCACATTTCTCTTAGTCTCTTACAATTTGATTGTTTTTGAAAAAATACATTGACTTAGTAAACTAGTTTATGCAAGTTTTGTGTCCAAGTGTGAAAAATTATTATGCAGAATCTAAAAGAATGTTCTCACTATTAAGAAAGACAAAATACTAAAAATAAGCGACGTGTTGAATCTTTTTTTTGTGAATGTTTAAGTCGTTTTCCACCAGATGTCATTTATTGAAAGACCTTGGAGATCTTAACATCTCTTAGTCTTAAACTACAGATTTTGAACACCTACGCGAAGGGCTGAAAGGCAAGTTTCCGCAGAAAACGGTACTGTATATTACAACAGTATTACCAGAATGGCCTTTTGTTTGATTTTGAATGAAATCCGTGAGTTGACGATAAATTGTAAAAATTTAGATAGTGCAATTTCAAAATGTGGTTTTAATGAAACCCGTTGGAATTTCCTATTTTTTATTGAAAAAAAATACATATTTCAGATTGTCAACCAGTTGGACTGTACTGGACGCCTCTTATTTTTTTGTATAATTTTCTATGAAGTAATTTAGTTTAAAGTTTTGTTCATATTCATGTGATAATTTATGTTATTGATCGTGTATAAAATCTTTGACCAAAAATAAATTTTATAACATTGATGAGGTTAACATCAATACTCATTTGGGAGTAAAATGAAGTGTTTAGCAACATGAAATATCCCATCGGACCAACACGCTAGTATCAGTTTAGCAAGCTCACATTGCCTTGGGGATAGCGTGAAAAATAAATGCTACTTTAATGTATGCATGTTTTGCTAATTACGCAACATTTAGATAACGGAAATCGACATTAACGGATATTCAGGTTTAATTCTCAAATGATATAATCTCCCCATTGAATTACAATTCGAACTAATTTAGTTTGCTGTTGGAAAAAATAAAAATATTTAATTAAATACAAAACTGACTTATTTAAATTTGTTGTGCGGTTTTATCAGGAAAATAGTGCGTTCACAACATTTGCATGTTTTTTATTTTATTTTAGCGGAGTTTATATATTACCAAGAGTTCGAATTATGTAGATGATATATTGTTAAAGTTGTAAGAGTGACGGTTAAAAAGATTGCTTTGAATTATACACCACCACCTCTATAAATTCGTCTAAAGTAAACCATAATACATTTCATGTTGAAAAATATAAAATATAGAACTTTGAAAAATTAATTTCATACCCAACTAGCGTTAATAAATCATTATACATTTTTTTGTCATTTACTTATATAATTTATTTTGAAATATTTTGGAATTCATAAATTTTTGTTTCATATTTTATATAAAATATGCTTGCCTACATATCAGGTAAGTTTTTAACTCAAATTTATTTACATTCGTGTATACCAGACAAAATACCTTACATATCAATTGAATTGCTATGCAAAATTGCAGAGACATGTCAAATTATATCCTGTCTAGAGATATGTAGAATGGAAATATTTAGCATACATAATCTGATTTTTCATATAAACTGCAACCATATCAAATTCATGACGTACATTATCAATAAAACATATTTCAGACGATATTTTTATTTCTGTACTAAATATGCAATATTACGATTTTTTTTCGTAAAAATATATACACTAAAGAAAATGTTGCATACATATTGATATTCTCATTTCGCTTACTTCGGCGGAATTTGATTTTATTGACCTATATTTAATCTAGTTTGAAATGAGTTCCACATAAATTATTCATTTTCTTATTTTGCAATATCGTTATAAAGTTAAAATTTCTTTAAAATAATTAATTCATTTTAATTTAAATTGATTTAAACTTCAACAAATATGAGTTAATCGTTCGTTCAATATGTTACATAATTAGTTCTGTATATCGTAGATTCATAATTATTAATTTAGGACAATCTGCAGCGTCAATAACAATTGACTATTTGAGGATATTCTCATAAATAAATAATTCACCGATGAATCGCTTACAATAGCCGTACTGATGATGGGTAATAACTCAGAAGCCAACGTTGGTCTGCGGATGTGAGCGACTAATGCATGTCGAGCCCGTGTGTCAAATAATTCGTCATCTTATAGGACCGTATTTCAAAAATATTTTCTAAACGTAGAAGGGCGTCGCATCAGTTTGTTGATTTAGTTATAAACTTAATTAGACATTTAAATAAAGATTTTTATAGATTTTAATTATTTAAAAATTTTGTTAAATAATAAATTTTTATGTAATGATTTTATTCGATTAATGGATCAAAGTAATAAAAATTTCACATACAAATTTTTAACACGATAAAATGTATAGCAATAAAAATTTAATTTCAACAATTTTTAGAAATAAATCACGTACGATGATTAGAGATTTTTATTTATGCTGAAAACGTTTGGTTTAAATTATACAAGTAAAACACATTGCGATTAACGCATTATGAGAAAAATGTTTAATTTAAACAATCAACATTCAGCGTACGATGGTTTGATTTTTTTATTTTAGAAAATGTTTAAAATTCAAATAAAATGTTTTTTTTGTATTAAATATTGCAAATGGTTAAATATTGTTATAAATATTGTTATATATTTTATATTTTATGAATTCAAAAATATAAATCGATTAAATAATATAAATATATTATTTAATCGATTTATATTATTTGTAGTTCAGTTTTATTTAAATTGTGTTCAAGTCATGTGATTTTTATCATGCGTTATTTTTTTTTTTAAATTGTATTAAATATATTAATATCTGAATAGACGATAAATCCATACAATGAATATTAAGTTCGATTTTCTAAGATGGAATTATGTTGTCTGTTATAAAGTTCAGTAATTAAGAGAAGTAAAGAGGAAAGGTGGTTTAGGTATGAAGTATGGCAATCAAATGCAGGCGCATTGTCAGTTGAACTGAATAAGGTAGTTAAATCTAGTTAACACCTGCTGGCTAACACAGTCGATAGACTTGTGTTATGTCATAGATAATGTATTTGGTTCACTTTTGTTTCAAACCGTAAAGTAAAACTTTATTTTCAGGTCGATAATTAAAGTAGAACTTTCGTTGAAATGAGATAATTTATAAATTTCGTGATCTAAAGGTATTTCAGTACGTTTTCTGTAAGATGTTCAATTTTCTCTCTATCAGTGTAAAAGCTTCGGCCATAATATTGTTTCTAAGACTTTATACATGCGCTTAAATTGAAGAAGCACACTATATTTACAAAACTCTTAAAGGAGTTTCGATCAAATATTGGGAGAAAGCTTTTGTTGCGACAAATGCTGCTCGTAAATTCTACAAGGCATAGGAATTCCATCAGCATTTCATAACCGGAAAAACGCAAAAAATATCGAATGGTTCGCCTTGCAATTTATTTCAATCCATTTAGAGTTTTTCTTTTGTATACATGTATGTACTTACATAATGCGTCATGTTACCGGTTTCAGGTATAACAAAGAGCATAGGATATGTAAGATGAAACGGAATAAAGGGCTTGACAAATCTTGTTATTAAACAAAAGGGAAATGGGATATGTATGCGAGTTTCCCTTGATCCTTCACTACCTCATGGCATCGGCCCAATTACTGACAGACTAATTAGATACGACTGGACTTCCACCTACAAACATGTAAGCCACCGCAATGACGGCAATTCGTCTCAGTCTGCTTTGCTTGTACTCTTTGCCAAATGAATTCTTTAGGGAATTTTACATTAACAACTTGATTATAATAATTAATTAAATTTGGAAATTTACCCATATTTGCCATCAAACGAAATCACAAAGATAATTCGAAGCAATTTTTAATTTCAAATAAATTGATGAGATTTTCTTTAATAGTAGTTATAAATTGTTTAAGTTTTTGTTGTATAACTAAGGATGGAAAATAGAAATCATTGTCAGAAACATATGAGGAAAACCATTACGATGTTTGAGGGTTTTACGCAAAAGCGAATAATTTGTCACTGTCTAAAATCTTGAAAGACCATTATTTTTATACGAAGACGTACAAATACATAGGATATTGATTTTTTTTAAACAAATTTAATAAAGTTTTCACTTGTTCATAAACAACTTAATGAAGCACAGGGGGTCGTTGAAGGAGCACACGTGTCACATTCCAGTAAATTTGGAGTAATTTATGTCTTTCACCAAGGTGGATGCTCCCTGTTCTGCGCCTTGTCTAACTTACATGTCTATAAATCTTTATAATTTGCCAGGGAATAGTGTAGCATTCACAACCATTCGTAGATATCTACTTCTGAATGTGTGCTAGTAACACATTACTCATGCTGTAAAAACATTACCTTTCTAGACATGATAAATTAAAGAAAATTAATTCCATTTTTATTACAAATTTACAAATTTTCGTATTCATTATATAATAAATAATTTTTATTAATTTTACATAATTTAGTTAAATTACAACAAAATTGCATTGTTCAGAGTTAAACATCTTACAGATTTCTTCAATTAATAACAAAAAAAAAAACAAAAAATGAGAAAAAATCCTACAGATGGCGACAAAAAAACTTTTATGATAAACCAGATTTATTATTATTGTGTTATTATTATAACAGTACTTTATAAAACCGTGCTATTGGGTGGAAAGAAAAGACGCTAGTGATGTAGTTTCGGTTACTTAGAATATAATTTTTTTAGGCTTTAAAAATTTGAAACTTTTAAAACACCACGTTGGGCGCCAAATTTATTTATCAATAAGACGTTTCAATAAACCGTTAGATAGTTTTTAAACTTTTAAATACATTTGTATATTTTAGAAATGTTTCAGATTTTGAATAAACAGGGTGATTAAAAGTAGATGACTTAAAATCTTACGGATGGTCTACTATTGATTTATCATGTTTATATGCATATGTATGTTAGAAGTTGGAAGGCTGTTGGAAGTTGCTCGTTATATTCTTGGGGTAGAGGGTAATTCTTAAAAGAACTCTGGCCTCGACGTTTGAACGAAATCCTAATCATCATCTTGAGGATTTCTTGTTGAAATATTTCATTTAAACGGCCCGTGTCATTAATATTGTTCAGATAATCAAATTAGTTTATGTGGATAGGCTGAAATGTGATAAATGAATATGAATGATTTTTAGATTTATTACTGAATTCTACCGATAATCGATTGTTATAAATGAAATAATAAAAAATATTTAAAAACCGAAATGTATAAATATTTATTTAATTTAAGTAGTTCATTGTCAATATTTTGAAAATTAAATTACTTGCGTGACGAATACACTGTAGCTGCTTAAAGTAGTCCCACTCCAAATAGTCTTACTAATACATTTGGACGTTGATGAGGGTTGTATTACTTAAACCTCGGGTAGTACAGGGATTGTACGAATAAAGAGACTAGTGAGAGTTTATCTTCCATTATTAATTTCCATACATATTACTCAATTTACATGGAATGCTATTATTGTGGTTATTTTCTTAAGTAAATTAAATATGGTTATAAAATAAATTGAGACGTATACTGTGCTAAATTATTTAAAATTGTTTTTTTAACCTGTGTTGGGCACCTAATATTATGTAAATTCGTAAATATTAAATTACAATCATGTTTGATTATAAACTATTTACATAATTTTATCTTACATATAATTTTTTTTCTTTTATATCGTTGTTGTAAAATTGAAAGGCGACATAAATTTAAATCACCCTTTAATTAAAAATGTTTTAATATTGTTTTAAATAAAAAGAGGTAATTTTAAATCGGTATAATTTTCAATTAAGTTGGGTGTATTAAATCGATGAGATTTTAATTACCTTCGTTTTGTTGGTTTGAAATAAATCGCAGGATTAGGTTTTTCTAGTACGACGGAGGTTTTTGGTCGAAAACTGAATGAACGCGATGTAAAGGTAGTAAGCGGTACAAAATAATTGCCGATCGAAGGAAACCACTGTAAAGGAAAATGCGGTGATTCTCTAAGTGCTGACTAATGAATTACTCTACCAGATAATAGAAAAATCGAATTTGACACGTTTAATACTCAATACTAGGATACTCAATTATATGGAATAATTGAATTTAATAACACAACTTTTATAATTTACGAATTAATAGATAAATTACACGCATTTATCAACAATTAAAAATAAATTGCATTATTAATTTTTTGTATACCGCAGTCTTTAGGAAGGTCTGATCATATATGATATGTGGAGTCAAGTATGATGAGTTTTGTGCTTGAATATATAGAAATCCACGTGTAATTCACGTGACAGAGGGAGTTCTGTTTGGTTTGTGTACGCGACAGCTTTTATAATTAGAAGTGCTTTTAAGATGACTGAGTACCTGACAGCGTACTGTGCCTCGACATCCCATCAGAATTTACGCGCCAAAATACATTCAATTTACACAGAAACACCATTTAATTGAGATATTTTAAATATCGTGAAATAAGAATAATTTGTATTTGTCAAATTTCAAACGTAATTGGAAACCTTTGCGTTTCTTTAGCGGGCGCTTTTAATAACTAAAAGTGCTATTCAGATGACTGATTGGTTGACAGCTTACTGCCCTTGTATTTCATCCAAACTTGTTGTGAATTTAAATTCTAGGAAGGCGAACTGTGTAAGAATTGAGCTTGGACATCTGGTGCGTGTGTCCGTAAGCGTTGCAAGTGATTTCAACTGATCCTCATAGCAAGTTCGCTAAGCCTCACTACGTGAGGACAATGTTCAACTAACGTCAGCAACGCCGCCCTACTGTCGTTGACGGAAACTTACATCGCTGAACTCAACCTGAATGCCAAATAAATTAGCCGGTAGATCGTCAAGTAATGACCTTTTAAACTTTTAGTAAATTATATTAGTCTTGCATTTATATCTTAAACTACAGACATTTTAGACTTTCATTATCAAACAATTTTACTCGTTTATATAAAATTAATTTAGTGTATATTTGGATAGAGATAGAACCGTCGTTTTTGCTTATGCATTACTCAATAATTACTAAAGGGTTAGATTTTCATCAATTGATTTATAAATTTTTAACCAAACATTGTCACAAATTTATAACCCAAATACATATAATTTACAGTTGAAATTTAAGATGTTTAACAATTTAAAATGTTTTTAATTTTTTACCTTTTAATCCTGGATATTTCAAAAGGAAAATGAATTTGATGCTTTGGACCAAACTAAACGTACTACAAGTTAAATTTGAAAATAATTAATCACTATGGGTAAATATAAAACTCTGATGAAAATAGTTTGGTTAAGAAAATAATCATTTTCTTCGTGACGAAGTTAAAGTTTTACATAATTTTTTTAATTAATTTGAATTAAAGAGTTGGGCACAGTTTAAAAAACATTGAATCACGACCCTTGGGATGAGGCATTTAAGGCTTTTTACATTTTCGTCGTTACTGAGCTTCAATAGAGATCGATGAGGCGGCTGCTACGTCTACTCGTCTGAATAAATACGTTTATTTATTTCAATATATTTACTAAAAAAGTAATTAAAATCACAAAAAATTAAAAATGAATACCGATTTACATAAATTTGTAATCAACGAATATATGATATAAAAATTTGTATATAAGTCATTTGTATATAAGTGGATTGTTGTTTAGTCCAGTTTTGTTTAACAAAATGAGGATAGTGTGTAATTAATTAAGGCGTATCTCAGTAAGTAAATCAGGCTGACAGTATAGGATTATATTATTAGGACGTTGTTATATTCGCCACGCGGATTAAGAGAATAGATCGATTAAACAATCAGCTTTTTACTCTGCTTTCTCAACCATGTCGCTTTCA
Source organism: Lethrus apterus (assembly GCA_018397195.1). Taxonomy (NCBI): domain Eukaryota; kingdom Metazoa; phylum Arthropoda; class Insecta; order Coleoptera; family Geotrupidae; genus Lethrus; species Lethrus apterus. The sequence continues at coordinate 3,029 of JAFFZR010010967.1, read as the reverse complement.
TTTCGTGGACTACGATTGTAGTAAACATTCGTCCGCTCCATTGCATCTAAAATGCCCTAATCCTCCATCCCAGTCCCTGTGAAACAGAAATCGCTGTAATTACGTCTTGATTAACTCTGTAGTTGTCGAAGTTCGTAGATTGCTCCTACCAGTCGATATCGTTCTACAATAACCTACATTAAGTACGATTACAAATTTCGCTTAAATACTTCCAAATTTACATCAAAAATATTACATTAGTCCCTAGAGAAATCAAAGAGATTTAAAACGAAACTTTTACAAAACTTTAAACGACTGTCGCTGCGACGTATTATTTAATGAAAGTAAAAATAATTTAAAATTTTTGTTTAATTTAAATTAAATATTTTCGTCTTACTAGCAAAATTGTATCAATTTAACGGGGATGATTTTTCCAAGCATCTTACGAACACAATCCAATTTCCTTAAGAAATTTTGAAAATTTTTTCTCTGTTGTACATTGGGATTTATAAATAGCTTGTTAACAAAATATAACGTAAAACAACAAAATTAATTTTATTAATTATGTATTTCATAAATTCTAAGCATAAAATAAAATATTAAATAGAAAGGAATTTATTTCTTATGCTTGACAATAAAACTATTTGTGTCAATTATGACGCAATTCTCTGAAAAATTATTTTGTAAATTTAGTTTAATTTTAATTAATTAAATTCAAATGAAATTTATACATAAACTGTTTGTGTTTGTTATAAGAACTTTTATTAATATTTTTCACAGTGTAAATATATTAGTAAATAATTTGCATTACAGTATTTGTGAATATGAGATTTTTTCATATAAATGTAAACAAACGATAAATAAAAAATATACTACATTTTTAAACTGTTTGAAATAAACGAGTGGTGATATTCTTTTAAATTAGAAAACTTTTCGAAAGTAATTTATTCGAGATTTGATAACAGAATTCGACAGTTTGAAAAAGGAGTGTGGAAAACCGAGATGAAAACTTGCACGTTATGTTTCCTAGAAAATAGAAAATCTCCACTTTTCCTAACTAAGTAGAATTTTTTTAAACGTCTGTTCCTTTTCCTACATTCTTGTTTTGCAATGTAGTTAAATGCTCATGTCAATATTTGAAGTCAAAAATGAAATGTGTCTGTTAATGATAAATGTTCTTTAGTAATTAACTCGCTTTGTATAACTTCAAAGTTTAGGAATAGTTTGCGCTAGTTTTGAATTACCTAACTGTAAATATACTAAATGATGTTAATTTACAAGTTTTAGTTTCGTTTTCAAACACATTTTGAGAAGTTTTATTTTTGAAAGCGTGGCAGTTTTCAATATAAAAGTGTAAGGAATTTGTAGTGCTCTTATCGACAACCGGAAGTGTAATGTAAATTTTGTAGGTGTATTTTTAAATTCATTTTTCTTGTTCACAATTTGATGTCATCCAGCTGGAACACAGTGAATTTTAAGTATTAAAGCAAGCATAAATATTTGTTCTCTTTGTTAAAAGATTTAAAGCGCAAGAGAGAGAGAGAGAGGCATCAAAGACGGGTTTTAATTAAGTTAGCCTCCGGTTTTACTGTAAATGTACCAAAGAGCCCGGAATCCCTTCCTGAAAATTATACCAATAACTACACCTATCTTATGATATATTCGAACAAATGTAATTATAAATCTTACTTCGTTGGTAATTCAATAAACTTGGTAGTTAATATATAATCAATTTCCTAATAACTAATTGCCGAACAATAGTTGTCAGCACCACGAACAGCGAGAATTCAATTTATTAATTAAGTTACTTATAACATCTTACAACTTGTGCATTTATGATTAGTAAAGTTGGATCAAAAACTTATTAACTTCACTGTTACTATGACGTGCACAGACCTTTATAAGCTTATTAATATTCGTGACCTATCAAAATTTTAACTGACAGTCAAACCATTGTAATGAAACGTTTATAAATTATTTATTATGTAATATTTGCTGATAAATTCTACAATTTAAATATAGGAGAGTCAATAGTGCTAATAAGGTACGAAAACTTGTTTAATATAAATATTATTAAGCCATATTTAAAACTTATTTTCCAATATAAAAGATTTCTATAAAACATAGTTGTTTTATAAATAACATGGATATAAAGAAATGGTGGAGGCGCCGGTTATTTAATAATTTTAAAAGATTTCCATAAAACATGGTAATGTATTGTGTTTTTTAATAAACAACAAGCATATAAAAAAATTTAAAAATATTTAATAATAATAAATCTCGGAAAAAAGAACTTTTCTGCAAAATCTCCCATCCATCCAATTTCAAAATAAATTATCTAGCAAATAACTATTACAACTAAATAATAAAAATAAATATTTTGGAAAATGTAAATATATAAATCATTTGTGAGTTGCGAATATATAATGCGAATAAAATTGATACAATTTTGATAAATTTTAAAAGTACTTAAGCTAATAGTTCTTGGATAAATAAATTGGAATATGTGGAAATAAATTTTATATGTTATAATACATATAAAAGGAACGATGAATTTAAAAATAAATTGAATTTTAAATAAGATCTGAAAATTCGGTTCGCTTTATGTAGAAAGATGAAAGACCAGAAACCTAACAAGTGTACCACCTATAACTGTTCAAAGTATTACACAAATCAATATGAAATTGCAATAATTATTTCATTGATGTGAAAATATAAAACCGTTTTTGTGAACAATTTCATATGACTGTTAAAATAACTTAATTAATTTATTAATTACCGAAATCAAATTCTGCAATTCAATTAAAATTGCATCGCATTGAATATGAATAACTTTATCATTCATTAAACACATATATGAACTTAAAAATCAATCAAATTTAGGAAATGCTTTACGTAAAAGATATACTAACTTTACATGCATCAAGTAATCAATAAAGTTTTCTGAAGTATACATATTTGCATTGCCTTTAAATCATTCAATTACATTTAATTTAAAATATCGAAATCGATGAAATATGTATTTTATCTTTTTTTTTTTTTTTTTTTTT
>JAFFZR010010756.1:0-10103 GCA_018397195.1 Lethrus apterus | reverse complement strand
CCGAACTGCAAGGTACAATATTTATGTATCGAATTAAGATTTCTACATCTTCAGGAATTACTTTGCCTCCAGTATCAATATAATCTCTAAACGCATTGATACATCGCATCGATGATGTTAAATTAAATCTGGTGCATAATGACTGGATTTCATTTTCTCCATAGCCAATTTCAATATCTGCTGGCCACTCGGTTGGATCTAGTACTCGAAATTCACTTATCAAATCATTTTCTCTATGTAGTCTTCTAGTCATATTATTAATGAGACTTACAAGGAATTGATTTCTGTTAATAATAGTAATTTTTTTTTGAACGAGTTTCATCAGTTGCGGCTTGATGAAAATGTTCAGCGAGAGATTTTAAATTTTGCCAAACTGTATTAACAGTTCTGAATGAACTAGCTATCCACCTTATTCCTAAAACACGTCCTATTTTTTTAATTTCTTCTCCCAAATTTTCCGCGCATGATTCAAACCCTTGTTTATAATAATACATATAAAAATACGTCAAAAATTAGGAAAAAAAATCAGCAATTCTTTTTAATTTTTTTTCAATACGTCAGCCAATTCTCGTTATCAGAAATCATCTTTAGTTCCGGAACGCGTTCCTGTCCAAAAAAGAAGTACCGGAACGACGTTCCGGAGCGTTCCGGCTCGACAACACCACTGGATAGAACCTTCGTTTTTGCGGATTTGGGTTTGGGCTACGGTCAGCTATCCTCTATTAAAATAGTGGGACTTACTTCAGACTGACCTGTATATGAGTGGCGGTTGTATTCACCACAACATGAATAGGTAAGGAACTGATTGATGTTTATGTTAAACGCAGACTTCAAAAAATGAACATTTATTGAAACTTTCAAAACATTTTTATTTACGGTCACACGAATATAACTTAACGAGATACGCATCTAGCAGAGTGTACATAATTAGCGACTTGATTACGTAGATAACTTTAATTAACTATTCCCGCGGGAGGAAACTTCGACGCGCGACGTCACTCCATCGCTTAACCGTAACGACGGTTCGACATTTTTTGCCGCGATGTTAAATCATCTGCCCGATTAACGGGAAAGACTGCGACCTAAAAGCAAATTTGTTCGAGGGAATCGCGTGTTTTTACGCGACGAATTATCCTCGACTGCAAAAGGAGCGACTGTTAACGTAATAACTTCACGTTACAGCGACGATGAAAAGAAACCTTGATAAATCGAGCACATAATTTATGCCACCATAAAACATGGTGTTTATCTGATGTACTATCGTGCGAAAGTGGTCGACGACAAAAATTACTCAAAGAAATCCGAAGACGATTTCTTGAACATTAGTCGCATAAGTTTGAAAAGATGACATCAATTCTTATTTTTTTAAATAATTTTACTGTTTAATTTCTCTTCCATTTATTTTTTTTTCTTTTCGAGCTTTTAATTCTTTGTGATAATTTCATATGACATCAAGTCAAATACAAATTCATCAATTTAAAGAATTAAATTTTGGTATTAATTTATTTTGAGCTTTCGAGCACAAATGTTGGTTCATTAAGAGGTATTACCACGTACTGGCTGTCCTTGGGCTACATTACCGTCTCCGCGTTAATGAATAAATGAACTTCAAAATGTTCTAAATGTTCTAAATTTCTAAACAACGTCATTGTGCGAATAGATCATTAAAGATTTTAAAACGTCGACATCTCAGCCAACACGCAAATCGACCATGGAGTTCATAACGATCCAAAAAGCGAACAAAAAATTTTGTTTGTAATTTCGAAATATTTTAAAATTAATTTTTAGTCATTGAATCTAATCTATTCAATTGCACGTATTGTGTAATTTTTATATGAACAATTTCAAAAATGTTTTACTAATTGCATTCTTCGTGAATATTTGAGCGCAAATAATTGCTAGTTTGATTGTTTTCACCGTTGGAAACAATTGAATTTTAATAATACGTCAATTTTTTAAATTTATTCATGTGGTTCGTATACGTCATAATAAAGTTTGCAGGCTCGCGACACATTTAAATGACATTAGTTGAGTATTCGAAACAGAAGGAAGAATAATTACAAGACGGTTAACGTGATGAACTCATCGTTTAAGTAGCATAGGGGGATTGGTAATTCTCATTAATTTAAACATTTAAAGGAACGTTCAGTGTTTTAAACTTTTTTGTTTTGTCCATTAAATAAAATGAAATAAAAGTAATAATATTTAATTGCACTATTTTTAAATTTGTTATTTACTGTGTTAGCATATAGAAGCATTTTAAAACGGCTGTGAAGACTTCTGGCGCATTTTTATTTTTGAATTATTTATTATATTATTTTTTGTACTGTTTACTGCAATTTTAGTATTATTATTATTATTATTAACAGTTCAGGACGAGAAATCATTTTTCTTTCTTCAATTTTTAATTTCACTGATTTACTATTATTTACTCCTGTGTGTTAAATTTTTTTTTAACAGAACTTTACTTCGACATTGAAATTTTCCACATTGGTGACTGTAGAGCAAAAGTATATTATCATCAATATGATTGTTGTTGGTAAATCTCGCACGTGTGGTATTTTTCGAATGAAAAATTACATGTTCATGAGATCTACGAATGTAACTTTTCGTGACCACGATAACGTTTACTTTTCACCCCACGTTGGGCGCCACTTGTGAACAGACTTTTCGTTACGAATTTATAATTTTTTTTATTATATGCGACCGGTCTTCAATCGATTTTTCAAAAAAAAAAAAAAAAGCACTGTGTTGAAATTAAAATCTTCGGTGCTTTGAAAATAAGCAAACAAACAATAATTTTTTCGATAAAAAGAAAACACAGTTTTTATCCTGACGATCAGGATAAGACAGTATAAACAGTTTCAGATTGAATTAAGACTGTGCGAAGCACAATTGAACTCATAAACTTCCTCAATTTAGCGCATACTATACATCAAGTTCGCAGAGCTCTTGATACCTGACCGTGGAATATTACGTTGAAGAACACAACTCGGTGTAAATGCATTACACCGAGTTGTGTTAGCAACCATGATAGGTTGGCGCAAGTGTTATTCATTAAATACAAATAGAACTAAAGCAAGTCTCATTTCAGTAAACTACTCACCTAATGTACAAGCTATTTACCATTTTAAACGAAACACGTAATTCCGTGTACATATGGCTTCGCGCATTTGCCGTTCTAAAATATTTCTAACAAAATATACATGTGTCGAATTTTCGCACGATAAATTTCGATATGATCACATCAAATTATTGATTCGTGCATTGCACACGAGGAAAATGTCATAACAACGTATACGTGCGTACGGAATACTGAAGGCAGTTCGTTGTATGCATAACAAATGCACCGTGTCGCTTTTTTCCACGTTTTTCGTCCGGTGAGTGGGGATGCATTCGAAATCAAATAATCGGATAACTCTATTGAGAACACGCTTCTCTTTCATTCCTCTTTGTCGTGTATCTTCGCAGGCAGTAAGAATGTCTAATAACATTTACGACTGAACGCCCCCTCCTGTTCGCCTACCTTCAATTCAATATCGTCATCTTTTTACAGGACGCCGATATCTTTTAATCAGAAAAATTTCATTTTCATAAAGGCAAAAATTTGAAATTAAATTTGCACAGGCGTAATCTAGTTGGATTATTGGCTTGATTTATAACTTTTTTTTACTTAAAAAAACCTGATAATTCACAAATACAAATTTTTTTCTTTTCGAAATTGTTTTCAATCTTCTATTTTATTTTATTGTTGCTTTCAATGAAATAAATTACAATAGTTTTTTTCCCTACATTCCCTTACTACTTGTCTCAAGTTCGAAGAACTTGACTGGACTGAGAAATTGGTTAAAAAAATCCTGGCTATCAATTTTTCTTATGAAAATAAATTGGCTTATTTAAGAGTAAAATCAACAAAAGATAATATAAACGTGAATTACAAATATTTTTGAAACAAATACTTGTGAATATTAAATAATCGAGACGAGATTAATAAAAAATTTAGACAAATGGATGTTATATTTAAGTGCTTGATAGTTTCATCGAAAGAAAATTTATAAGATGAAAATATGATGTGATTTTCATGTAATAAATCAATGCGAAGCTCTTCTATTCAAAATTGAAAATTCATATGACACATTTCCTACATACTTCTTCCAATAAAACGAAAACTTTCCAGTATAGTTTATTACAATTACGTGAATATTTTTCATTCGATTTTAATTTGTCACGGCGTGAGTGGTTATTAAACTCCGTCGAGTGAAATCCGTTAAGCCCGTTCTATGTATGTGTTTGTCTAGTTTTCGGACGCTCATAATTTTACATTATAATGATCCATATATCATGCGACGTTCACGACAGAATGGTCTCCGTTCATTTTACGACGGGGCATTATCGTCGGTCGTGGATTTTATGTTCGTCCGTGTACTTGTGGTCATATTTATGACGGGACCCACTATCAACAGGAAAACGTCTTGGAGTCCAAATTGAAATATAAGTGTACTTCAAAAATTAAAACGAAAAATCGCTTTGGAAAGTTCAAAAATCTAGAAATCCTTAGAAACAAATTCTTGTTTTTTTAGTTATTTTTAATTTATTAACAATTTGTAAGATTTTTTTTCTGAATGCATGAAAAACGTCCAGTTCAATCTTGCGATTCCTATGATTAATATGAAGATGCTCTAGTGTCTAGTGACTAGCCACTTGGGACTGAAAAAAAAAAAAACATATCGAACCTTGAATGCATGTATAGTATGTATTTACACGTTTACACGGTGAACTGAATATTCAATTCATCATTAAATCCGACATGTGGAATGAAAGCACAGTAGTAGGATGCTCGACAAAATTAACTGAATTTGTACAACATAGAAATCGCTTCGATGCACGCACTACACGCCCAAACAGAGCTAATATTTGAGCACTGATCCATTACAAAAATTTCAATTTGAAGAATAATCCACAAACCGCAATCGATTATTTCGGTGGGTTTTCATTCATTTGCATCATTCGCATCAAAATGTACAGATGGCACGGCAAACACAGCGTGAATTCACCTTTGGCCGCCGGCGCCGCTGCCGGGAAAAGCTTTATGAACACATGTTGGTTAATTTCATAATTTATTGTATTCGGCATGACGTGCATGGAATCTCTGTTTGCTCGGTCCTATTATTTGTTAAATTAGCCAATAAACAAGGGGGTTTTACTCTATGGCAACGAGTAAGTTATTTAATAAAGAGGGAATTGAAATTTCATGAAGTTTAATAATTAGTTTCTGTAGAACTAAAATTTCGTCGATAGACTTGGCTGAATCAAAATTTCAATTTTGAACTTTGTAAATTATTTACTGAATGAAAGATTTGTTAAAAAAATGGACCGTATATTATTTGATAAACAGGGCCATTCATACTCCATTACGATTAGATTCAATTTATTTGTGAGATCAAATTGTTCAAATTGCGATAAGTTTATTGGGGTGATACGTGAAGCAACTGGACCTGAAGTTTACGATTTAATATCTCCATTCAAAGTTCGAAAGTACGTAGTGTACGTGGTTTGTCTAGCAGGAAACCGCACCAAACGATATATCATGTTGTGCTGCATATTCGTTGTTGCAACACACCTGGCCAGTTTATGGCCGCAACCATATATTTGCGCCACATTTCTGACCGTATCTAATATCAACGAGAAGACAGTTATAGTTGATTAACGAACAATTTCGAATGCAATACCTACCATTTACCATAAGTTAATTATGTATTCTACTGAATTATTCAATCTCGTTGTGGATTTAAGGAAATTATTTGGAATTCTTTCCGTTACAAACGCACAAACACACAAATCGCATTTATCATAATTTTGATCTCTCAATTTTTCTAGGAATCTTAAAATGCAACATATTTTTTATAATATTAAAATCAGCAAGGATAAGGATAAAAATATTAAGATTAAATTATTAAATATATCGATGCAATTTTGTCAACAAATTAATTTTGAATTGTGTTTGTTTTCTCGCAGTTTCGCGCGACGACTCCACACAACAACAACGTACCTAAATATTATTAATGTTTAATTTGCGTAGTGCCATTCACACTGCAGTGGCTTTTACCATATACACACCAATCAGAGGAGCATTTTAGCGCGACATACTTTTCGCGTTATTAGTTTACATTATCGTGCTTTCTCCTTTTCTCACTTGTTTATTCTGCGTAATTAACGACGTTATCCTTGCTGCTTCCACTTCAATTCAAATTGCGAATCAATTTCGTGTATTAAACTCAATGTACTGGCGAAGTTGGTCTTTTTGGCGCACTGCGTGGAATTACTTTTGATTAAAGTACATTCATATCGCAGCCCGATATTATTACCTTTATTATAACGTGTAAATCGCATACTTGGGTATTCAATGGAATTTACAATAAAGATTTACTGGTTTTAATGCGATATGAAAGTGTATTATGATAACTGTTTGCATAAATGATTTATTTTTTTAAAAATTTGGAGATAACATTCTGAGATGTCGAATTCGAAAATAAAATCACAAAAGAAAGATTTACCAAGTCTTTAGGTTAACACACTGACAATAAAAAAAAATTAAAGTAATGATATACAGTCCGTTCTACAAAACGGGCCCGAGACTATAGCGGCTTCAATTGTAATTCAATCACCAACAAACCATATGAGGCTGTTCCGTAAATAAGTACTGATATTTTAATAGGTGATACCTGACCATAGCCCAAATCTAAATGTGCAAAAACGGCGGTCCTACATTGAACGATGTTCCAGAAAAACAATATTATAGTTTTGACTCCGGTCCTGACCACTGCAGTCAGCCAGTACAATATTGCTCTGCGCCGAATATTTTCTTGGTCGACTGTGAGTCGCCGTTGTTAAGATACGAAAGCTTAAGGCTATTTCACAATTACTGATTCAAGACAAATAAATAGCTTGATTTCAAATTATATAATTACAAAATAACCATACATATTCTGATTGAACGCATTAGATTTAAAATTTTTCGATAGTTATGAAAATTCATTTTGTCGACCCGAAAGTCGGTCGAAAATAAATTGTGTATCAGCCATAACGAACGAAGTTGTCATTGTTTTGACAGCCGTTGACAGTTGGTGTCCAACATTAAAAACTTTACTACAACGGTGCAATTAAGCAATTAGACGCTGAAAGATAGAATAACAGCGTAATATACCTAACTTGTACAACTTCATTACAACAGAACATTGCTTTGATGTAGTTTAAACAAATACGACAAGCATTTTCTTCTAAAAATCACATTTAATGGTTATGTTACGTATGGATAAAATATGTCAACGCGGTGGCAGCACTTAATGTAGTGTAACTAGCGCACACTGGTGTCAATTCTCGGCGGCACATTCGAATGGGCGCAGATACGGAGCGAGAACGTTTGCCCACTAAGAAAATTATAAAAATTTTAAAAAATTTTAATTCGAGATAGGACCGTCGTTTTTGCAGATTTGCGTTTAGGGTAAGCTCAACTATAACCAGTTAAAATATCAGTACTTATTTACGGAACACCTGTATATTAAAGCCCTTCTGACAATAGTCAGAAGTACTCTTTAATTATTAAGATATTGTTTATCTATTAAGTAGTGTTTTCTGTGGAATACTTTCCTGATTAGTCATGTTTCCTTCGCGTTTGCAGCACTTTTTTTAAAAATGTTTGTTTCTCAAAAAAAAAAAAATAAATTTAACAGTTTCGAAAATGCCCCGATAACTCAAAAACGTATTATCGCCGCACCGATAATATTTGCATATTATCTCCGGTCAAAATTGAAGCAATAAGAAAAGCACTTACAGTTCATGAAAGTCTTATTATTTCCTTTCACTTTAAATGGAAATTTCGTTCATTTACTATTTGTATAATATGACGCTGATGTGAAGAGAAGAGGAAATGCGAGAACTTCGCTTACGATCTACGTAAGAAAATGTTTGTTGTTTAAAAACATAGAAAATACAATGAATTTAATTTTGCTTTTGAAATTAAGGTTTTTTGAAAATACTTTTAAATTAAAAGTTTTAGCAAACTTTCCCAACTGCACTTTTGAAATATAGAAAGGGTATAAGGTTACTTAATGATTGCGGAATGATTTTACTGCCGCGTTGTTTTTTTATTTTCCCTAAAAGATGAGAATATGAATTATTACACAAGGTCACAAATCTTTGCCTTTAATAGAAATTCATCTAAATTTATAAATATTTAAAGACAGGGAAATTTCATTACCTTCTCATTTTATTTTACCAAAAAAGGTGAGAAGGTGAATAATTACATGCACACTCATCCCTTTAAAACGCCTGTAAATGTTTAATATGAAATGTTTCTTCTAAGGACGATGAAAAGATTTTATTGTTTTCTTATTTTTTAATGAGAAGATGGTCGGCATGATTATACAATTCTTTGCCTTTAACGGAGATTTATCTAAATACGTAATTAAACGTTTCTTTAAAGTGAGATGAGAAGACCTTTTTGCCTTCTCATCTTCTTATTTTCCCAAAAAGATGAGAAGACGATAATTACATCAGTATGCACTCTTTGCCTTTAAAATTCATGTATAAATACGAAATGTTTCTTTCAAGGACGAAAACATTTTATTGTGTTCTTATTTCCTAAAAAAAAATTAGAGAAGATGAATGGCATGGTGATACAAATCTTTGCCTTTAATGGAGATCTATCGAAATACATAAATATTAAGTGTATGTACGTATGGATGTATGTATTGCCTTTTCATCTTCTTATACTCTTTAGACGATGAGAAGATGATGATTTACATAAGTATACAATTCCTTGCCTTTAATGGAAATTTATATAAATAAATAAATATTAAATGTTGCTTTTGATAGGAAGCTTTTATTAGAGTCTTCTTGTCTACAAAAGATACGAAAAAACCAAAATTTTATTATCACGACAAAACTTTTTTCCCATCCATTCGACCAACCTCACCAGGTTTTCCTGCATTCACTTTTTTTCTAAATATCCAGTAATGAGATTCCACGCCTTCCTAGTCCACTTAATAATTATATAACTTATGTAGTTTCTCGGAGGTACTAAGAAGAGGACAAGGTGGAGAGTTGAAGCTAATCAAAGGTCGAATTAGGTCGCCGGCGTGTGCTGACGACATTGTACCGATGGCGGACAGGGAGGAAGTGTTGAAAGAAATGAAAAGTTTCCAGATCGATCTGGAATGAAATGAGGGTTTGCAATGAATGTGCCAATCAAAATAATGGTGTTAAGGAAGGGCGGTGGTAAAAGACAAGAGGTGAATACAACAAGATTCCAAATTTAAAATCGGCGTGTTGACCTTAATTTTTAAGAATAAGGGATATAATTAAATATCCTGATAGTGAAGGCTACGCCTTAACCAAATACGGGATGTTCATTTCAAATGAACCCTTTTTGCCATTTTCAAATTACCATAACTAGATTTTTTTTAATTCTACATATAATTCCATAATAACAGTAATTCAGAATTCAAGTAATTAATTAGACCACTATATACAGCGTGTTCAAAGTTATCTGCGCACTATTGCTATTTTCGTTATTTTTGGAGCTACAGAGTCGGTTAAATTAGCAAAGATGCAGTGATTTTTCCGCTGATTACAACGGTCCACACAAAAAAACAATTGCGCATCACATTTCAGAGCCAACTCAGATAATTAGATTTTTTAAATGGAACACCCTGTGTATTTATGTAGCAGTCGGTAGAAAATGAAATTTTGCACAAAATCTTCTTATACTACTATAATCCAGAAATGAAAAACAAAAGAGCTACGACGACATTAATACAGGTCACCGCACATGGGATAACTTCGTTATTAGAGAAGCTACAGTGTTGGTCAATACATCAAATGTGTAGTTTTTTCTACTGATTACAATGGTATACTCAAAAAACAATTGCCAGTCGCATTTTCGAACTGTTTGCTTTGATACTCATTTACTTATTTTATATTAAAATTTGACCTTTCATCTTAACATGTAACATGTAACATTTAACATTTAACAAATGTTCACAATACACGGACTTAAGAACGGACATTATTCGTTTCTCACTACTTAAAGTTAACTAGTAAGT
>JAFFZR010010755.1:0-10192 GCA_018397195.1 Lethrus apterus | reverse complement strand
TCCATAAGAAAAAATATAACTTTGATATGCCACTCTTTTTTAGAGCGCCCTGTATATTTGAAAATATTTTTAAAATGTGGCCCTTATTGACTTACATAATCCACCTGCAACAGAAATTGGGAAATATATGCCGTTTCGCCATAAAACTCCGTGGCGTCGGTGGTGACTCACCCTGTATACAGGAGTAACTGCAGTTGGCTTGTTACCATTGAAATACTATGAAATGTGCCGTCGTAGTATTGATCTATGGATATGTGTTAGGATGGTAAAGTGTTTTGGTGAGAAATTGAGTCTCCCTATTTGCCGTGCAACTGCAATGTATTTTCTTGAATTATTGAAGTGATTGAAAGATTGAAAGTTTACAGCAAGTTTTGAAAACCGTTTTGGTGTTTTTTTTTTCCTTGCGAACTTTACTAGTTTTATCGTCACGTGTTTAACATGCAGATGGGATTCAAAAAAATTGTTATGTAAGCTACCCATTTTTTTACATCACCGTTTAAGTAGTAAGAAGGTCTATTAAAAACAGAAGAAAAAAGTGGGGGGGTTGTCATTTAAAAAAAATTATGATGACGTCATTGTGCAAAAACAAATGACGTCATTCAAAAAAAAAAATAACCTCAGAAGACGGCATTTCAAAAACAAAAATTGACCTGTCCGAGCGATTTTCTTAAAAACATTATAAAACGCTTTTATGAATTTTGTTCCAAACTTTATCACCACACTGTATATGGATGGCACATTCGAATAATGCACAAAATGTTATGTGCAAATGCTCACAATAAACGGACTAAGGAACGGGCATTATGCGTTTATCACTACTGTAAAGTTAACTAGTAAGTAAGTAATTTTTGTATTTTTATAAAATGTGTAAAATTATTTTGAATATATGATTAAAATATTTTCTATCTATTTCTATACGTAACAATAAAAATATGATCACTACATAATAAGTAGATACAAAATATTTTAGATAAACAGAGCATTAGGCAATTTCAAGAAAACCCGTGGCTGTTTTTGACGATAGATCAAAATTTACCTGTGTAAGCCGTGACTGTTTTAGTATATGATTTTATGACATGCACTTATGGTGGCTGTTTTTGCCGACACCGCGAAGAACAGACCGACGCGATCGCGATCACGATAGCGATAGCGGTGGTGATGGCGATCCAGAGCGCACACATTTAAATGGTGGCGATCTACTATCGTCTCGTTTAATTTTTAAACCAATATGTATTTACGCGTCTGTACCTATTTATTAATGCACAGTCAGTGAAGAACTATAGTGTTAAATAAAGAGAAATATGTAGTTTACACGAAGAAGAAGAAGCACTGCTCCTTGCAGCATTATTGGATGATGAAACCGCAATACTCAATAATTCCTAATTTCATGTCTGCTGCCATCGCATCCCATAATTTATTTTTTAAACGAACATTTTTGTAGTCAGGATGCAACAGATCAAAATGTCTATTGACATTTTCTACCAACTTCTCGGTGAAATGGTTCATGATTACTTGCACGATTAATGTAACATGCAGCATTCGCAAACGCAATAGTATCGCCGATTAGTAGGCGATTAGTGGCTGCACATGCCACGAGTCGTCGCCAGTAAATCGCAGCAGTATGTGTGGGGTCACTTGTTTACTGTATAAGAGTCCGATCGCCACCGCCAACGCTGTCGTGATCGCGATCGTGATCGCGCCGGGCGGTGTGTTCTTCGCTTTAAATATAAACGTTTATTAGTTTTATGACAACATGATATGATTTCTTTGTATACAACTAATAATCAATTAAGTATTTCATATTTTTGGTTTATCGTTGATTTCAGAAATACAAACTTTATCTCTCGCTTTAGAGTACATATTATCGTATATTATTGTACGTAAACATCAAATTTTATATCGCTGCATAGTGCTATTAATATTAATAGTCTCTATTAACGGTATTAATCTGTGCTCATTTTTCCCCCCGGCCGCTATTATTTGTTCGGTAAGTGTTCGATACTGAATATATAAGTTATATTTGCAAAATGTATATAGTGTTAACAAACTGTGCCTTAAGTAAAACTTTCGTTACCGAAAGAAAAATGTATTTTTTTCTTCAAATAACTTTCTTGGTAAATTTAGGGCAATACTTTTATTAATGAACAGAATAGTTCAGATATGTGAAAATCCATTAGTAATACTCAAACTATTTATTAACATTAAAATATAAAGATATGGGGTTTTGGTTCAACACACAGCTATTCAACGATTTCAGTTGAACAATAACATATCAGACAAAAAATGTCCACGAATAATTATAGGTGACATGAATTTCTAAACGCTGTAATATACACATTTAAGATTGACCCATTTTTATTTATTAGTTGCATTATTAAGCAATTAACACCAAAAGATTCTATTGAATATTGTTATTTTAACAATGCCAGGAGAGAAAGTATATAACTAGAGTGAGCGATTTTGCATCGTGATAGTATAAACTTAATAATAAGTTATGCATGTATTTCATTAGTTGCCATAGTATTTTATTTCACATTCAAATTATAAATTATATTATTAACAAAGATTTATATTTTATTATATTTGTGTGTTGTAATAAACATTTGTTTTTACATTTAAGACTTTTAATGTTTAATTATCTTCGCAAGTACTTACAACAATTTACTTCGCTTTGGACACAGACCATTTAGTAACTGCGAAAAAATAAGACTAGTAAGCAATTAGAATTGAAACCTTGAACTCATGAAAAAAAAAATCACTTCGGAAATTTTTGACACTAGAAAAAATATCATGAAAAAAGATACCCAAAAGAATTTATTGGAAAATTTTGATTCTGTTATTGATTTCACCATTTCACCTCCCGGTGCGGTGGCTGGATTTTTTTCGTCGATATATTAGGATTCTGAATTTCAAGATTTGGAGGGTGTGCGGTCCGAGGGCCGCACTAGCACTTAGGCCTCTAAGATGGGCCCGTTGTACCATCCCTCCAGAGCGTCCACCACTTTCAGTCCTCAAGCCAGCTGACGGTGTCGATCAGTTTGAGAACCTTGCCGGGTGAGGTGTCGCTTAGCCTGGCCATGGTCGGCCAGAAGTCCCCCAGTATGGATCTTCTTATCGATGCGAGCGCCGGGCATTGATATAACACATGTTCTGGCGTTTCATCTTCTTCAAGGCAACCGCGACAGATGGGGTCGTTCATGACTCCCAACGTATGTAGGTGCTTATTTAGTCGACAGTGTCCTAACCAACGCCTTACCAGTTTCCTTAGGTGGGGCCTGCTCTGCCCTAGACAGAATTTTTTTTGCTTCGGGCAAGGTTTCTGGATAGGGCCCTTGCCTGTCTGCAGTTTATCAATGACATTCAGCGTTCCGTGTGTCTACGCAGGGTGTCTTGCATTATGAAGGGTCTTCGGTTGGAGCCTAGCCGAGCCAGCTTATCCCTTTCCTTATTGCCCGGATTGCCTGTATGTCCATGTACCCATTTGAGTTTCACGTCATTTTTCTCGGACAGACTCTCTAACGCTACTTAGAGTCGATATAATTAATTAAGTACCTAGATCAACCGCCCATCTGCATGTTAAACACGTGACGATAAAACTAGTATAGTTCGGAAGGCAAAAAAACACCAAAACGGTTTTCAAAACTTGCTGTAAACTTTCAATCTTTCAATCACTTCAATAATTCAAGAAAATACGTTGCAGTTGCAAGGCAAATAGGGAGACTCAATTTCTCACCAAAACACTTTACCATCCTAACACATATCCATAGATCAATACTACGACGGCACATTTCATAGTATTTCAATGGTAACAAGCCAACTGCAGTTACTCCTGTATATATATATATATTACCAAAACGAGCGAAACCTAGGCAAGTAGAAGGATAACGCGGTACTAATTCTTAGGCGAAGTTACCTATAAACTATTGTTTAATCCTCACGATAAAAATGTAGATGGCATGATTTTACACATTCTATTAAATGTTACAGTTTCATTTAAATACAGTTTTCAATTTATCCATTCGTATATTCTCTAAGCTCTAAGCTCTAAGCTTTAATTTAGAATGTTTACGATTATTATTTTTACTACATTATAACCATTGACGATCTGAAGTAAATGTGTTATTTATTCAAAAAAATTGTTATGTGAGGTACCAATTTTTTTACATCACCGTTTAAGTAGTAAGAAGGTCTATTAAAAACAGAAGAAAAAAGTGGGGGTTGTCATTTAAAAAAATTTATAATGACGTCATTGTGCAAAAATAAATGAAGTCATTTCAAAAAAATTAACGTCAGAAGACGGCATTTTAAAAACAAAAATTGACCTGTCTGAGCGATTTTCTTAAAAACATTATAAAACGCTTTTATGAATTTTGTTCCAAACTTTATCACCACACTGTATATAATTATTATTATAATTTTTTTTATAATTTTTTTCTTATATACTATGTTCGTAAATTCGGAGGAGCAACAGCCACTGGAACAATTTTCGATCTTACCGTTAGTTGGCCAACACTGATCATATTTAGACGTCCAATTCTACTTTGTTCGATTATAAAAAGTTAATAAAACACACACTTTCTTTTGAATATCTGCAATCAGTTTTAAAGGAGAAACATGTAATAAATTTTTAAACATTTTTTTTTATTACTATTTACCAATAAAATAATTTGGAGAACCTAAAATCTTGTTTAAATTAAGTTTATTGATAAAAGCTCCAAACGGGGGCGTTTTCTTGGCGGTGAAACTGCAGTACTTGTCCCCGAATTTGAATCCATTCAAATTGAAGTGATTAATTCACCTTGCTGCACTTTATATTGTTAATAAACAATAAATGACTTTTTAAATACTTTAAAATCGACACCTGTCAGATGTCACACATGTAAACATTAAATACCGGAAATATGGTTGCGAATACAGCAATTTACACCGTGTAAACGTCTCTCAAAAAGTAGCCAATCAGTGAGCGAAGTTTTGAAGTGAAAATTTTAATTTACTCCTCCGAATTTACAAACGTAGTATAGTCATTTAAAATTTTAAAACATTTTTTATATTTGTAGAAAAACTACACTTTAAATTAGTTTATGGCAAAAACTGTGTTTTATTTACCAGTATTGAAACTTATTTAATTTAGTACGGTTAAATTTATTTTTCCAGTTTGGGTTTTACTTTTATGGAAACCAGTTAAATTAAATGGAACCCAACTAAATTAAATGGAACCCAACTAAATTAAATGGAACCCAACTAAATTAAATGGAACCCAACTAAATTAAATGGAACCCAGTTAAATTAAATGGAACCCAACTAAATTAAATGGAACCCAGTCCAATTTCCATTCAAATGGAACTCAACCTAACCCAATAGATTTTGTTTTCGGAGAGTTTATCCTGTAGTAATATTTCGTATTCTCGAAACTCAGAATAAAAAATGTTAAATAAAATAAATTGAAGACGAACCGGTGGAACAAAATAAAAATCTAGATGGGTTTGTTTCTGACATCGAGCGTTTAGGATTAGGTTTAATAAGTTTGATGCATTACGGCACTTACCGATAGATGGCACTGTGCATCAGTTGTAAATTACAACTAACGCACCTGGCATTAGTCGCTCACAATAGCCGTACTGACGTATGTGAACGATTAATGCGAGTTGAGCTCATGTCATATACACACAAACTTTTTTAAATATACAGGGCGAAACGATTTTTGTTGTCTCTTTCTTGTTAGAGACAAACATCTGCTTCAGAGTTTGAATTATACTGTTGGTAAAATGCATTTTTCAAGTTATCTTTATATCTCTGAATGAAGCCACCTCAGGAATATAGGAAAGAAAAAAAATTGTGTGAGATCAAAATAAAATAAAATTGGATCATTTTGTTTTCTTAACCTCTTAATCATAGTTTTCTAACGATACTCCACTCTACCCAAAATAGTTATATCAAAT
The DNA here is from genome assembly GCA_018397195.1 of Lethrus apterus. NCBI lineage: Eukaryota > Metazoa > Arthropoda > Insecta > Coleoptera > Geotrupidae > Lethrus > Lethrus apterus. The sequence continues at coordinate 4,253 of JAFFZR010010755.1, read as the reverse complement.
GAGAGCGCTAAAACTTACACACTAACGAATGTCCATTTTCTTTTATAAAATTGAGAAGCACCAATGACTAACTACACCACTAACCGTGACTAAACTAGAACTAAGAAATGCAATAATTTATTTCGTGGCAATATCTTGTTAAGAAACATTTGAAAGTTTATAATATAACGCGCAAATTCTGCGAGAATTTGTTAAAGTAATTAAGCTCGTTTTCAAAGTTCTTTAAAGTTTAAAAAATGACGTCAATATTTTAAATACACAAATAATTGCATTTACATTTCTTAAGAGATATTTAATTATTTCTCATCTTTGCTATTAAAACATGTGTGTGTTGAAGGTTGATTTAATACGTTACACTTGGGGATATTACGATTTTATTCATGTAGAAATATCATGTTACCTACATGATATTTCTATTTCTAAAAAAATTAAATATATTAATATTTTTTAAATAATATACGAGGGACAAGGATTTTATAAAAATATTTAAGATAAATATATTGACAGTATATTCATAATTTTTAAATAATTTACAAAAATTTTATCAAGGACTTTTTTTAAAATAATGAATTTGAAAGAGACTGTTTAAGGCTTCCTCATCCCAAAATGTGGGAAAAGATGATATGGAGAAAACTGTGCAAAGAATCTTGTTTGTTTTGTACCTTTGGTTAATTTGTTGTTAATAAATATTAAGTAGGTGTTTTGAACACAAAATTTATGATAGTGAATGCAAATCATATTAATATGAAATAACACGGATATAGACTTAAAATAACCGCAAAATTATTACAGATGCATTAATTTGCATTCTCGAGATGAATTAATACGTAATATAAATATCCTTGGATATCTTCCACTTTTATGATCGCAATTGTTTGTTACTCACTTACCCATACTTACTCTTAATGACTTTAAACGTATTATCATATTAATCGAACGTGTAAACATTGAAATAGTAATTTTCTCAGCATATATTCGACGTGATTCATGATAATTTATGAAATTACTTGTATTCTGTTTTATTGAAAAACATGAATTTCTATCGCACTGAAGTAACACAGTCAGTGGCAAACAGATTAACATATACGATTAATTGCATTATTTACGGAATTACAAATGTAGAAAATTATGAAAAATAAACATAAAAGGTGATATACAACCAACCGTCCATTTTCCAAAGCTCACCGTATGAATCTCGTTTATCTGCAGAAATATGAAGTTTTTTTAATTGGGATAACATTGCGTAATTTAATGATCATGTTAAACCTGAAATTCTATTTAATTTCCTTTTGAGTTATTTGAAAAACTCGAAAATTGGCATGATCTTACTGTTATTAATTATTATTATTTTTACATTCTGAACCTTCATACAACATATTGTATAATATATAGATTTAAATTTGAATAAGAGACGAATGGGTATCAATGCTGGTACATATTAAATATGATAGTGGTCTATAAAGTAAAAACATGATCAATGGTCATTGTAGGAGTTATAATTTATATTAACTCATTTGTTTGCGCTTTATGTTCAGTTATGGTTATCAAAGAACAACATCTTTGCTACTTTCTTTTCTACACTTTCAACCAAAAAATTGTTGATGTAATATTTTTTCCCTAAGGTAGCAAAATCATATAATGCAAAATAACTTTCAGAAACTGAATTTATTGTGCTTTTAACGTTTCAAATTTCATTTCATTTCATTTATTCTCAAGAGCCTTAGAAAATATTGAAGATAGTTTTTAAAACTATGAAAACAAAACGTAATGGTTTGCAAAAAAAAAATAATTACAAATTTTCTATATGAACAAATATTTGTAATGATTTATTAAATTATTGGATCAAATTGTATTCCAAAGGAAATGTAAATAAAATGAGTTAAAAATTAAATTAACATTCTTTTTAAGGATAAACTTGCGGTTAAACCTCAAAGTTTATAAACTAGAAACTTATAAACTAGAAACTTGACACTTGAGTAAGAGACATGAGTTTAAAACGATGCAAGGGTGCATCGTGCTTCCTTTGATTGAAAACTTAGTGTTGTTTTCAGCAAAAATCTGCGTTTTCGCATTGTATTGAATAATGGATTTGGGAAAATTGCATAAGATCATTTGTGTAAATATTTATTTATCAGAAATATAGAAATTTTTATTAAGGATGAAAGTTGAAATTCTATAGAAAAAATAAATTTAAACGTCTTAAATTTTAAAACCGTTTTTTTTTATGAACTTGATGTTTTTTATTGGTTGAATCCTTAATATGCCAACAAGAAAATATGAAAGAGTAAAATCATCATAACAAAAAACCAACCTGAAAATATACAATACTCTAATAAGACCAATATTAATGTAATAAGCCATGATAATGACGAAAAGAAGATTTATAAAGAAGATAGCAGCAGAGAGTAAAGTGAGTAGGATATGTACTGAGAGCCGATAAACAGGAGACAATAAACTTTATAACGTAATAGGTACCAACAGGAAAGAGAAGAAGGGGTAGGCAAAGTCAAGATAGTTAGACGAAGTAAGAGAAGAGTTAAGAGCCATAGGAATTGAGAAAGTGGAAGAAAAGGTTAATAATCTAAAATTACGGAACAAGATAAGCAAAGAAGTTGAATAAAGAACGGATGATCCACACTCTAAAAACGGACATACAAAGCTCTTAGAGGTCGCAACCCGTTTGGGGTGTAAGTCCTATATACATACCCTTAATAGAAGTATCGTTCCAAGCATGACCAATGTGATTTTAAAGTGTTAATATAAATAGACTACTTCAATTTATGTTAGTAAATTATGATGACTAGTACAATTAAGGTGAAAGTTACAAAATATGTACATTTTCTGAAAAATCCGTGCAAAATTCTATATTCTTCGAGAGTAAGACCCATCGGTGTCGCACATTTGAATCTATTTTAGAAGCTTTTTGCGCAAATGCTCTAAGTCAATAACCCTTTCCTAACTAAATTATAATTTATAGTTTCACGACTAGTAAGTACATAAAAATACATTAAAAATTCTATTTATATCTAACGCAACAGTTGAAATATTTACTTGCGTCTGTGTAGTAAACATTACGAAACGTGCTTTTCACTCCCTTCGTCAGTTTAACTGCTCTTAACACAAGGAATTAAAAATAACCTTAAAATGCACTTCTTGTACGATTGCGTAAATATAAATCTTTTTTTTTTCTATTTTGTATGAAGCTCGTGTCAGTATACTACAACATTTGTCATACAAAGATCCGTATATTCAAATAGCATGTATACTTACTATTAACTTGTTCCCATAACCAAGGTATATTATTATGTGTATTATTTTGGAAATAAGCACAAAATAGATTAAACAATACTGTCTAAAATCAAGGTAAAGAAATATTCAAAAATATGATATATTCCGAAATAAACCATCACAATAATTTTTTTAAACGTTTGCTAAATCTCTAAATGTATGTACGAATCACTTACGTGACATACATAACAAATTAAAGTAAAACAATAAAAAAAAAAAAATACTTTACAATGTTAACTATATACTTTCCTAGTGTGTGTGTGAATACATATTTAGTTAGCTTTCTCACAACACCATATACAGAAAAGTATTTATTTCGATTATTTAAAATGGTCGCGTTTCAATAGAATTGTATTGATAAAGTATTGGATATTTGCTATTGAACTCCTTAAAATTGTATGGTATTCTTATTTAACAATTGTACATACACGTTGTTTACGTATGCCGTTTTCCGCAATCCTTTACCATTTATCACCTTAATGTTTTTCGTTTCAAGAAATTTCGTTATTTTTTCAGCAAAATTTTACAAACGATACATATATAAATATCATGTTTATGTACAATTATTGACAGAGTAAATGTCGTACCAATAAAACGCACGTCGAGTTTAAAAAGAACAGAAGGGTCGACCGTATTTAAAAAGGATCTGTTTAAAATTCATTTATTCTAAAATTTGTGTTACTCCAATGTTCCCCGACATAATATTACAGAGTGAGCAACTGGAAGTGACCACCACGTGACCACATACGTCACAAAAATAGTGTATTTTTTTGTTTTACTGCTACCCATACTGATTAATGTATTTACGTTCTGTCATCTGTCATTTAACGTGTTTGAAAGCGCTAGTTTTTATGTTTCTACAAATTATTTCTGTATTAAATGTATTCTTTTAAAAAGCAATTTATTCTTCTAAGTAAAAAAAGTAGTGATTTTGAAGGTATACAAGTACTGATCAAGCTAATAAT